>VZUI01029691.1:0-91718 GCA_013401135.1 Cettia cetti | reverse complement strand
CCGCAGCGCCCGGCCCGGGGCGAGGAAACGCTGCCGGGGGTCAGCGGCCGGCGGCAGGTGACGCTCGGGGGCCGCGCTTTGTCTCCGCGTGGGGGGATGGGCGCGGCCCCTCCGGAGCGGCGGCGCCTCCCGGGCGGGGCGAGGGGGCTCCGGTGGACTGGGAGAGCCCGCGCTCCGAGCCGCTCCCGCGCCTGGCTCTGCGGGGAGGAGGGCGGGGGTCGCCGCGGCTCCGCGCCCCGGAGGAGCAGCAGGAGCGGGCGGCGCGGCTGGCGAGCCCCTCCGCCGGCGGTAGCGCTGCCGGGATGCGCGGAGTGGTAGGGCCGGCCGAGCTCCCCGCGACCTGGGCAGGGCTCGGTGGGAGGTGGCACCGGGCTGAGGGTCGGGCAGCCCGTGCAGCCGCGCTGGAAGAACTGCCCGGCCCTCGCCCCGCTCCTCGGAGCGCACTGACTGGGTAATTCCTGGTGGTCTGGAGATCTCGTTCTCCACCTTGAACACATTCCTTTTGAAAGAGTTTGCAGCAAGTGTTTGGGGCCCTCTGAGCAGGTGTGTTTTGTGTTCCAGGAGTTGCAATTTGAGATCTTTTTCCTAAATCTAAACTTCCTGTGACTGCTGCTTTATCTCAGGGCAACAGTCTGGAACAGTAGTCGTCCTGGGAGAATATCTGTGGAGTGCTGCTGTAGTTACAAAGAGGAAGGGGCTACAACCCTGTGTGTTGTAAAACAGTGGGGTCAGTATTTTACTTAAACAAGTGCTCTATTCTGTGTAAGGCTGAATGTGATCTGCTCATTTGTGACCTCACTTTTTGAACAGGGATCACAGAAGTGTTCTGCCTTGTGTATGAAATGCAGAAATCAATGACTTATATTAATGATGTATCTGTGTGACGTCAGGGGCCTAAACCAGTGATGGAAACATTCACCCTGATTCAGGGGGAAGCTGATGCACTGAGCTGTTTTGCTACGTGGTTTTGCATTGTAATGGAGAAATTGGTGTTTCCCTGTGCTACAAATGGGGCATGGAATGTCACAGGTTTTAATAGGATCACTTTGAGAGGCCAGCAACCCCTAGGAGAATCGCAGGAGAAGAAAGCAAACAAGTTATGGATGGAGAAGGATCTGGCAGGGATGGTGACTCATAGGTAGTTTGGTGCTGAGGAGACTATTTCTATGCACATCCACACCTGTGTGCAGCTGGACTGGATTCTGTAAGCCAGGGACTTGCCCTGAACTGAGATTTGGCCAGAAAGCATTTACTATAGCATGGTCATATATGGAATTTTCTCTTTAAATTTTTTCCACCATGTGAAAAGAGTTAAGTTAGTAATACGATTAGCAATATTTAATAAGATTAAAATCACCAGCATAACTCTTGAGAAAGGTGGGTGCAGACTGTCAGCAGTTGACACTTTTAATCTCTATTTTCTCCCATGTGAGTGCTGTAAAGAGTTCAGGCTCCAAGACTCTGCTTGCTTTTCAGAACAGAAAAACTCTGCCCTCTCCTGCTGACAGCTCAGGTATTGCCTTACCTTTCATGTCCACCAACAGCATCATATTCCCAGCGGGGCCACGGGATGTTCCCATATAAGGGCAGAGGGAATAGCTGACAGAGGGCTGTAATGAGTGTGCAGAGCCGTTCCCTTCAGTGCCAGTCTTTGTGTGAAGCAGGGTTGTTGCTGGAGTGTTGCTGCTGCTGGCACGCTTGGGCTTTCCTGGCAATGCCAGCAGAGCCTGCAAGGACTAAACGAGTCTGAAAAGTATCTGCTGCTGCCGGAGGTGGCCCCGTTGGCCTGGAGAGAGGCTGCCTGCCAAATTAAGCAGTGCCAGTTGTATGTTGGGTGTGCTCTGAAGGAAAAAACACCCACCTAGGTTGCCTGTGTGGGGTGTGTGCTATCTAGCACTGTCCAACAGAAGACAAAAGTAATTGCACTTTCTGTCTTCCACTGTTGCTGTTTGCTTTCTGGAGTGTTCCTTTAGCCAGCAGTGATGGGTACAGGGAAGCATGGTATCTCTTTCAGTGTAAGTTTCAGTGTCAGCTGGAGAGGGAGAACAACAGACGAGGACAAGTTCAGAAGAAGATGAAGCAGCCACTCCCCAGAAATGCCTGAGATTTTTTTTCTGGTAAAAGCTTTACCGCTGAATTGGGTAGATTGACATTATTTCTCTTCTCTCCTCTTCTTCTCTGTCTCAGTCCTTCCTGCTGCCTGTCAAAGCAAACTCACAAGGACTCCAATTTCTTCTCCTCATTGACAGCCTCTCCATCTGTTCTGTTTTTGTTTATAGCTGTTGTGTTTTTTTTCTCCTGAAACTTCAAACTGTTTGTTGTAGTGAAGTTCTGAGCTGAACCCTCCCAATCTTGCATAAGGGCATCTTGGAGGAAGATGATAGGACTTTGATTCATCCCAGCTTGCAGGCTGTGCAGGGTGGTAGCAGGCAGAGGAGGCATGAGCCTGCCTGCTTCCATGTAAGAATTAGCCCTCTAGATACAAGCTAGTTTCAGGAAGCAAGAGTTGGACTGGTGCCCTTTTTGCTCACCTGGATCTTCAGTGAAATGTCTTTGTGCTCTGCGTGCTGGGATCTGGTGCATTCTACTGACTCTCCTTTGCATTCCCTATAATCTGTTTAAGCCCTGGATTTGATTTGCATTTATTTGTGGTTCTTGTGAGTATCTGATTGCAGGATTACTGTATCTGAAAGGATTCTTCTTCTGCTGTTCATGAAAACCACAGGAGGGCTGCTTTTGCCTTTATGGGAATGTGCCAGCTGGTCTTTCATTGTGCTGGTGTCATTTTCCCTGTCCTATTATTGGAGGCGTCTTGGTTGTGATGATGTTTTTAGAGAAGATTCATATTGATCATTATTTGAGCTTTGACTGGTTTCGTCTCAGTGCCGGAAGACAATTCCTATAAATTCTTGCATGTGTTTTTCAGAAACAAGCAATTGAGGCAGTAGGAGCATGTGCACAGTCTTGTGACGTGGTACCGCTGTTCCAGAAGACAGAGTTGATGCTCAATTTAATTGGGAAACAGTAAACTCATGTGTTGCACAGTCTTTACTGCAGCACAGTGGTGAAAGCCACAGGACCTTTCCTGGTGGCACACTGAGTCTAGGAGGCTCTCCAAAAACAGCATGGAGGAGGTATACCTGTATATTTCTCTGGAACCGTGAAGAATCAGCCTGCGTGCTGTGGTTTGCCACAGTGATAACCGAGATGCTCCCCTTCTTAATAAACTGGCTGGGGTGTAGTTGCTGGAGCTCAGACTTGCTAAGCTGCAAAGGTGCAAAAACACGAAGGAGGATGTTCCAACCTGTACCAACACGCAGCCCTGACTAATGGGAGAACCACAGTGCTTTGGTGTGAGCACTTAAGGCTCTGCCTCTTCTCCCCAGCTGCTTAAGTAATAAATGCGGAGGACTTGTTTTCACTGCTAATAATTTTTTTTCAGCCAAGTAGTAACTAAGACTTCTGAGCTATTCTGAGGTTCCAGGAAACAATTTAGGTCTTCTTTTTGTTAACTAGAAGTAAGTGCTGCCTCCCAATGTTCATGAGGGAAAGGAAAAAAAAGAAACAAATGGTTTCAGTTTAGGTCAGTTTTTTTGTTGTTGGTTTGTTTTGTTTTGGATATTTTGCTTTGGTTTTTTGACTTTTTGGTTTGTTGGAGGTTTGTTTTGGTTTGTTGTTGTGTTTTTTGTTGTTGTTGTTGTTTTTTTAGCTTTGTTATTGAATCAGTTTTTAAATAGTTTCTAGTATCCTGAATTTAATTTTAGACCTTCACTTTCAAGTCCTGCCTGCTAATCTCAAGAAAGAAAAAGAGGGAAAAAGGAAGTAAAAAAGAACTTTGTGGTAGCAGGATCAGATTTTAGATGTTGATCAAAATGTAAAATGAATCTTCAAATGAAACAGATCCTAAGGAAATTTCCAGATGCCAGACTTTAATTGAATGTGGACTTTAATGATTTGCTTGCAGTATAAAAACTGCAAGTACTGTTAGGATCACTTCTGTGCGTGGTACACATGAGATTTTGCTTTGCTTTTGGCTCTGAAGTTTAACTGTGGAACAGCTTGGAACTGTTGAGTTTCCCCAGCTCTGCTCTGCAAAAATCTCAACATTTTTGCAACTTCATAGCTACTCCCTTTTAGAAAATGGTAATTCATCTCCCTTCTTGAAGTATCTGAATGCTTTAATTTTATCTTGCTACTTGTATCTATTCCTGGTTTATCTCATGTGGGAAATCTCTTGTCCCTGTGTGGAAGGCTGTAAGGGGATTGATCTTTGCTTCTGGTGGTGGTTTAGCTAGGCTGGTTCTGTACAGGGGACTGGAGTTTAGGAATTGTGTCAGATTGCTCCAGATACCCACACAGAATCTGTGGTGAACCATTGGGATACACAGCTGTAAGGTATTGACTATATTGTTTGCTGTTGCTTTGTATCTGCAGGTGCAGACAATTTCAAGTCATCACCATTCTCCCTCTCTCTGCACTTTTCCTTAATTCTGAAATTAAAGGCAGTGCTTCTGGGTTTCAGTGAAAAAAACATGTGTGTCAGCTTATCTTGGCATAATGTGGTATTGAGTCGCAAGGATGAGGTTCATCACTGCTGCTGCTGAAGTTATTCCAAGGAGAATGCAGTCCTTGTGTCCTACCCTTCCCTGCAGGAGTGCAGTTGTGCGTGGAACTGTGCAGGTGGAGGAAGCTGATTGTGTTCAAGCATTTATGCTGATGAAACTTGTTTTCTGACTAAATTGCATGTCATTCTATAAATAGAATGGATATGTTTGACATCTTACCCTGTTATAATAATTCTCAAAATTGCTATGTAAAAGTAGTGTTTTCAGCTGAGGGTTTCTGCCCATGTATGTCATTTCAAAATAATTTTTGTTTCAGTCTCTGCTCTCTTAGCTTTCCTGTACTGCACCATTTCACAATTTGGTTGAGTGGCTTCCCTCCTCTTTGTGTGGAGTTACATTAAGAACCAGAGTGCCATCTGTCTCCCCACTTTCATCCTGACTCCTGAAGACTGTGTGCTCTTGAATTCCCTCTGTGCCTACGAGTGCCCATCCCCTCATCCTTGTGTGTGAGACACTGAAGGATTTTTGGGTTCTCTAGTTTCCATAAAGAAATGCCAACCTCTGTGAACAGCTGGCCAAGCAAATGCTTGAGAAAATGCTTCTGGCATTGCCTGCTGAGTGTTCTTCTCAGCTGGAAGTCCTTCAGACAACAAAAATTTAAAGCAGAGGAACTATGGCTTCAGAGATGGTCCTGCCAGATTGGGCTTTGTCAGAAATAATGTCCTCACTGAAGCTGCTGTAGGGTTTTGGACAGGTTGGAGTTAGTTAATGGCCCTGAAGCAACTCTCTCTTTAGGACTTTCAGCCTTGATCCCAAGATTCTTTTGCTTTCAACCTTCTTAAAATGCTGGAGAGCGATTGTGTTAGTGAATTATGAAATTCTCAAATGTGAGAGCATTTTGGTAACTCATGCTCATTTGGTAAGCCTTTTGATCATCTGTTTGCTGTCTTCCGCTCACCAGAGTCCTAAGCTCTTCTCACCTCTCTTCTCCTGTCTCCTAGTGTAGCCAAAAGTTATATGTGCTAGAGATCTCTAGTGCAGAAGCAGTTCCTGGACTTTTGAATCACACTGACATTAATATTTTGATCTTTATTTGCTTCCTGTTTGACTTCTTGCATACAGATTGCAGTCCACTACTGAATGATTCTACCCAAGAGGATGGTAAAGCTGATGTGCAACTGAATTAATTGCATGAGATCTATGTGTGTCATGGTGGGAAATGGAGAACTACTAACCAGGGGCTCGGTATATTTGCCAGATCTTTTCAGCATTTTGATAGAAACTAATGAAATGAGGCTGCAGAAATGTTGAAGTACCATGGGAGACTATAGCATTTGTAAATTTATACTCTGATTCTTAGCTGAAACATGTTTGAATAGCATTTCATGTCAACCTGAAACTTGAGAGAAATTTAAAACAAAGATTGCAAGAGCTTTTTGCTGTTTGTCCTTTGTGGCAGTGCAGCTTTCTCATGGCTGTGATGGAGAGGTGTGGTTCCCTTGTGCGACCGTGCCTTTTGAGGCACTGCCGTGGCTGTAATGGGTAACACTGACTTGTACTGTTTATTTCCTCCTTTGATCTAAATTTTTTCCTCTCTTTTGGGGATTTGTAACCAGAAACTGTTCTCCAGATGTGTGACAGCCAACAGAGGTGCATGTGAAATTTCAGAATGGCCCTGAGTGATTGCTACCAGCTTGTCCTCTTGGCAGCATAGGCAAAATTTGAATTGGCAGGAAGGCAGAGCAGCCCC
Organism: Cettia cetti; assembly: GCA_013401135.1. Classification (NCBI taxonomy): domain Eukaryota; kingdom Metazoa; phylum Chordata; class Aves; order Passeriformes; family Sylviidae; genus Cettia; species Cettia cetti. Next base: position 85,403 of record VZUI01029691.1, on the reverse strand, counting down.
TGCGGCACTGCCATCCCTGAGTGACTCGATGTGCTGAGCTCCTTGGCCTCAGTTACAGGCAGCTGGAGTCCCAGAGCCGGAGTGTCTGGTTGTGCTTTGTGCCCAGCACTGCTGAGATGATGCAGAGCTGAAGGAAAAGAGTGGTGGGGTAGAACAACTGCCATACAAATGCTGTTCCTTCTCTCTGTACTTCCCAGAGGGCAGGTACCTGCAAGATTACCTCTCACAGCAGCACAGATGGGTGGTAGGGACTGTGTTGCTGGCAGTGTGGCCATATGAGCAGCTGCACAGGACCAGATGAAAGAACCATTTAGCCTGTTTTGCTTTCTCTAGGCTTGGGACAGTCAAGTCTCTGTCCTCACAGTGCCCAAGTCATGGCCCCTTCCTTCTCCACACTGAACTGGTCTACAGGGGAGGTGAAAGCCTGTGTCAGTAGCCTCAGTAACAAGCTCAGCCGAGTGCCACTAATGTAAAGACTTCTGACAATCAGGCTTTCTTGCTAATTGTATTTTATCTTTATTCCTGTATGTTGTAGTGGCAATACTCTTCTGGATACTTGAACTTTGTAAATGCATTTTCTGGGCTTAGAAACACAGGCAGCCCCCTGCCATCGATGGTCTTGCAAGTAATTGTTCTAGTTCATTGTGGGTCTGATGCCTGTCTGTACAGGGTGGTGGCATCATGAAGTTTTCCTTAGTGACCTATACTGATTAGTGGCCACTGTTCACAATGTTAACTAGGCTTCACCACTGTGGAGAGCTGCCTCTGCTGAGCTCTGGGAATAAAAGTTGCGAAAAGTAGAAGGAGGTGGCAAGCTGCTGGACATATCACAGACCAGTGTTATTTTGGATCCAGCCATCCAAATACATCTACAGCATCCCACCATCACAGACCTGCTGTAGCAGAGCTCTTGCCATGCATCCATGAATGCCAAACTTGTTAGCTGCAGACAAATAACATCTGAATAGTGTTTACCCTTCAGTGGATGACAGGGATGGGTGTCCTGCTGGGAGGAACTTGTATGCTGGTGCTGCTCACACAGTCCCAAGAACATTTCTGTTTAAGTACTTTTGCATTTCAGTGTTCTCTTGCTGATCAAAGGTTTGTGTCTGTGCCTGGTGCAGGTGTTTAGCATCCACGTGCAAGTTCCAGGATGCTGCTGCACTGAGCAAAGCTGCTACAGGAGAATGACCTGCACTCACAGTTTTGTGGTTTCATCCTTTTCCTGAATGTTTAAAAGCCACTGGGTTATGCATCTGTTTCCCTTCCTCCCACTGCTGCCAGCACAGTGTGATCCTAACGGGTGTTACAGTGACAATTACAGAAACTGTGTTTTCTGCAGCCTGCCAGAGCCTGTTTGACCATCAAAACACAAATAATACCTGACTGTTCAGCTCTAGGATTGTAATCTGCATCCCCAAGTGCACCATGTAGGAAATACCAGAAGGTCCTAATGAAGGAACTTTGCCCAAAGCACAGTTTTTATTTTAAGCAGGTAGAAATTATATTTATGCAGTGATTGACAAGGGAAATGGTCTCAGCCAGTATAAAGACATGGACCATCCCACTCAGAAATGAAAAATACATCTCAAAAGCCTCTTTTCTGTATAAGAAATAATAAAACTTTCTGTGCTTGTAAAACTCTTACCTCTACTGTGAACTGTCCTGTGTGTTACTGCTTCACAGACTGAAATAAAACTGTTAACTGACAAAATAGTACTGATGTCTTTACCACTTGGTGACCTATAGGAAGACTTGCGTTTGTCTTCAGGCTGCTTTTTTGTGTATTCTCTGAGAAGTCTTGTGTCTTTGGCCTGTTTTGGACAGAAAGGTGAAAAGCTCAAGTGCAGGAGGGAGAATTGATCTTTTGGGAGTTGCAAGAAAAAATAAAGTATTGCAGGTTTTTCCTTCTAAAGGAGCAAAGCACTCCCTTTTAAATGAAGACTCTGTTTACATATGTTAATTCCCTTTGGTTTTTTGTGGGATGGAAAGGTCACTTTGTGTCTATCTAAGCTATGAAAAAAAATCAATGGTTTAATCAATTTCTAAAGCAGATTTAGTGAAAATGACTACTGTGGCGTGACTTGGGCTTTGATGTGTGAAGGTGTCCCAAAATGCTGCTACAAAAGTCAATGCAGGGCATTGCTGGAAGTAAACTTACAGAAATTGTAGGGGAATTTTCTGTCCTATTCAGTATGTCCTCAGGGTGTTTTTTTTCCCCTTGCCCAGTCGCAGCGTGGCTTCCTCCTGGTGTTCCTACTGAAAGAATGGATCACTGCAAGCAGATCAACAAAAGCAGTCATGCAGTTCACTTGAGCGGTCATGCATAAATATGAGCAGACTTTCTGCTGTTAAAACTGATGGGTAGCCTTCCCTGAAACCAATTTTCCATAGGCTGCTTCTTCCTGCTACTTGGGGCTGCCTTGATGATCTTGTCCCTGACAGACAGCTAGGTATTGGTGTTCCTGGGTAGCTGGGCTGAGGGGGTTCACAATGGGAAGCAAATTTCTTGCTTTGAAAATGCCAAGGTAAGGACTGGTAAAAGCCACACATTTCATTCTACTATTGCCTTGGAATTATTTTCTTCCAAGTGGTATAACAGGCAGAGACCTTCCAGCTGTGACACTGACCCGCACCCAAACCTTGCCTGTGCTCCTGCCTGTACACAGAGCATAAGCTCTCTGCCTTGTGTTCTTTGCAAACTTAGATGTGTGTTTATTGTGTAACACAAAATGAGAAATGCCACACAATGGAAATCTGGTTAGCGGCGATGTTCAATGGGCTTCCTGATAGAACAGAAGTAGAGGAAGGTACCAGTCCTTGTGATCTGGAGTGCCTGGTTAATATCTACAAGGAATTAATGCTTTTCATGAAGTCATCTTGAATAAGCCAGGTCTTTGGGGAGATTTGAGATGGGTATTTATAATTTTGGTGTATACTTCAGAGGATATACACCTCTGAATGGATGGGTTGTGTTAATAATAAGAAAGTGCTGCTGGAAAGAAACACGGCAGCAGGTGACTATTCATGTAATGTTTTTCTTGGATGTTTGGCTTGGAGTCATAGAATGGTATGAATAATTGATCTGTGCCAACACCAACAGTGTACCTCATAATTATTTAATTAAAAGGCTGATGCTTCTGAAATCATGGTTTACTAGGTACATTTCAGAAAGTGGTATTCCTAGCAGGTGACTTCAGCAAGCATCAGTAGTGTACTCTGCTGTTCAGTAATTCATTAGTATTCTGTAAATAAGTCTAAAGCTACTGCTAATGTTGATTCAGCAGAGAAGCAGGCCATGCTGAGGACAGATTCAAAACCATGGCCGGAAATGACAGGAATGTTGGGATTTTCTTGCTTGAATATTCTGAATAGTATGTAAGTCCTTGGCGGAATGGGGGAGGTAATGAAGTTTTCCTTAGAGGTTTTGGAGAAATGATTAAATGGTGATTTAGAAAGATATGCTCCTTAAATTTAGTACAGTCAGATAATTCACTGTTAGTGAACTGATATGATCTTTGCAGCCTGATTTGTGTAGCTCCTCCGCTATGCTGTAAAATGGGCCCAGTGAAATTATATCCATCTGACACAGGCAAGTTTGGATTTCTGTGTCCCAGAGATGCTGATTTTTCACTGATTGTGCCTCACCAAAGCAGTGGCCTTGAAGAAGGTGGAAGAGGTAGGGGGAGGACAATCAAACTGATATTTAAAAAAAAAAAGTTATAAACTGTTCAAGGACTCAAGAAAAGATGCTTTGTACTGACACTGACAGGATCAACCTGTTGATTGCCAAAAAAGCTATTGAGAGGTGACTTGGTTAAAACATGTGCATAATTGACTCTGAGGAACTCCTCTTTAATCCAGCAGAGAAGGAATTAATGGCTCAAGGCAGAAGGCAAACAAATAAGAAATTAGTCTGGCCTCACTGCCAGAAAGAATGATGGAGCCATTGTAGCGAACTACTATCAGAGTGGTGAACTTATGTTTTGACCTCCAAAGGCCTTTAGTCTGGGTGCCATAAACCACTACATTTCACAGAACCACTTAATGGGCCTTATGGAGGTGTGAGTGGATAAAATGGAACAGTGCCTGTGTGTTAGGCAGGAAATCAGAGAGGCCGTACCTTAAATTATGTGACTCTGACTAGTCCTGGTGCAATTGATTTCTGCTTTTCTGTGCTTTAGAAATAACACCAAGACCAATTCAGTTGTGTTCTTCATCCCCGTTTGTTCTTTTCCCTCCAAACTTTATGTCTAGATGTTTTATGCACCATAAGGGGTACATCCTGGATGTAAAGAATATTGTTCATGACAAGAGTGTCAACTTGGGGTTTATACTTCAAATATCTCCTGAAAATGAAATCTTTTTTTTTTTTATATTTCTTAGAAATATCAGTGTAATGGTGAAATAAACAGTATATCTCACCTGTCTTGTGGTATTTATTTTATTGATTAAACTTTCTAGGAGAGTAGAGTTTTATTTAGTGTGTAAACTCATGTACTCTAAGGAATTATGTTAAATTCCAGTAGCATTTAAGTAATTCAGTTTCATAATCTTCTCTTGCATTCAGTGTGAAAATCCTATACAAGAAGTAAATCTAATGAACATTGTAATTTTGCCTCTGATTGTTTCAGAATAACTTATGATTGTTTACAGGCTGAAAACTAAAGAGTTTTACAAGGCTGGGAAATCATTGAGCTCATTTAGTCTGATGCTGTGTAAAGCAAGGCAATGGCCTTTCTTGAATTTAAGCTAAACATTCAAGTTGAGACTGAATGTTAATAAGGAGAAGAGTTGCAAGTGATGAATAGTTTGCTCTACTAAATACATTTCAACATAACTTTGAGAAAAGAAGCTTGAAAAACAGACCTTGGTCTGCTCAGGCCAGAAATATGCAATTAGCAAATTATTAACCTTGTTGTGAATGGTTTAAGTAACATGGTACTCATTCTGTTTCACTTCTGATTGACTATATAATAGCCACCATCAGCAGTCTCTGCTGTGTGCTGGATTGCAAAATCTGCTAATTAACACATTAGTTTCATATTGATGCTGCCAATGTTTGCATTGAAGAACGTTGCTTTTTTTGGCCATATGGATGGGTGGGAATATCAAGATCGTGTTATGGCTCTGTGCTCATTCATGTGTGATGCTTTGTGCTCTGTTTTTCCCAAGACATCTAATCAGGCTTGGGGCTGAGCAGTGCCTTTTTGGAGAATCTTTAACTGAAAGGTCAAAATAAGCACAAGGCCCAGAGACAAGTCTTGTTGTCACTCTTCCCAGCCGCCCCCCCCCCCCCACCCGCCCTCCTTTGTGTGTCTCTCTTTCCACATATACATATGTAGGAGTCCTTCACCCAGCACATTCATCTGTTATTTCTTTCCTGAGACTCAGGGCCTTTGAGTGCCACTCACAGTCTTCCCAAACAGAACACAACTCCGCCAGCTGGATCTCCCCCAGGCTGGGGGTGGGGGGGATGATTTGTGGTGTGGGAGCTCCTGGCACTCACCTGCTGATGGGGCTGCTGGCTATGCACCATTGCTGTGCACTGTCAGCTGCCTGGCATCTGTGTGTCTCAATTAATCACCTGTAGGTAGGCCAGGGTTTACCCTAAAGGCAGTATTTGCTTGTGGACTGGTATCTGGTGGTTTTTCAAGGCAGTGGGAATGAAAATGTGCCTTACAGTGGTCTCAAAGTGAGGGCTCCAAATAATGCCATGGAAGCTGAAGACTTGGATTTGCAGTCCAGATCAGGTCTGACAGAAGTAAATTTGTTCACACTTACCCTCTGCTACCTCCCATCCACATACTGAAAGCGTTACCAGGAAACTCCCTGTGGGAGAGCATAAACATCAGGAGAGGGAGATGGTAAAATCTGGGTATTTATTCCAGCTCTCAGGGTGCATCTGAGGAAGATGCCTTTGTTTTCTTGAATGAGAGGTATTTTATGGTATTGATGGACTTGTGCTTGTTGTAAGAGCATTTGAGGCAGTCAGCTCTTCTTCTTTTACAGTCACTGTTTCAGCCCTACTTGGTTTCTCCTTTCCCTTACTCGCCAAGTGCAACTGAAAATGAGGTACTGAAGCAGCCCATCTAGTTTTTTGTATGCAATCTAGCAAATATTAGTACTGGAAACTGGGCTCTTGCTGCTGTTTGTCTGGTAACATTACCCTCTGTTGTTTCCTTGTGCTGCTTTTGAAAAATGCTGGTTTGGTTTCTGTTTGAGAGGTGGTTGGCCCATAAATGTATTCCAACCCACCTAATAATTCTTCTCTCAAATCTTTCATCAGGTTTTTTTCTTTTATATAGTTTAAAAAAAACCCAAATGCCTTCCTTTAGCCCTGGAAACAGCGGTCGTCTTGTTCTGCTGAGCTAAGTGCTGCTCATACTGATCACTGCTGTTCCCTTTGTCTTCGTTTATTTTAGAGTTAAGTTATAAGCTGTTTAAGACTAGGCTATTTTTGTACTGTATTTTTGTAGGATCTTTTACATGGGTCTTCTAAACACTAAAATAAATGCTCTTAAAGGCAAAAGTACCATCTGTATCAGGGCAAGATGGTAATTGCTCTAAAAATGAAGGGTTTTGGGTTTATTCTGATAAATTATTTTGGCAAGCACAAGCCTGCACAGAGGAATGCCTATGTCAGGGCTGGGCTTATGACCATCTTCTGTCTTTATGCTGGATTGCCCTTTGTCAGCCAGATGCCTTATGATCCCACCTTCTCCCTCTGTCCCTCTTATGACAGTAGCTGTGGTGCTCAGCAGGGGCTCCCTGGCTGTGTTTGCTTTAGCTGGAGAGGTGTTTGCCTTCATTGCAGAATTCCAGTTTCCAGCTGCCGGGAAACCTGGAGCACTTTTGTTGATTTATTAGGGCACAGTGCACCTCAGGAATGCCTTTGCTAGGGAGCTGGGAGTGATGGAGGGGATCCTGCCTGTTGCAGTGTGAAGCCTTCTTGTTTCTCTTTACAGAAACATCAAGCAGGAATTCCCCAAAGCAAGGCAGGGAAAATAGCTCACTCGGCTGACTACTCTGGAGAGTGTCAGAGTGAGACTCAGTTAGGTTTCCCTAGCACAGAAGTAAGAAGGCGAATGATAGCTGCAAATTTAAGTGAGTTTTTGTGGGAGATGATACTGTGAATTGCCCTACCAGAGGGTTTGTATGCATTTGGTTGGTGTTAAGAGCTGGCATTCCTGAGCCACTGACTAGGGCTTTTTTCTGGGACTTGGCTTTGGGCCATCTAAATCTTTTGCACTTGGAAGAAGCAAATTTCAACCTCTTTGGATTTGCAAGCTTCTAAACGTTTTATGATGGATACAACAATGGATTTGGCTTTTTAATTATCTTTGGAGACAGCAAAACTCTATGGACTACAAGTTTAAAAACCACTGATGTATGTTTTCCTGTAGTGGTTCAGTAGAACACCTTCACCTCTCTGTGTTGTAGCTATCTGCTGTGTACCCCTTTTCTTTGCTTGTATTGCATGCACACACAATACACAAATACATATTTCTGGACTTTTTCTTTCATTTGAGATTTTGGAGGCTGTTGCCCCAGGTGATCTGAAATCAACACTGAGGAAAATGTTTGGTGTTTGTACAGAGTAGGGTGGTCAGCTGGTCACTTTCTGTTGATCAAGTATTTGGTAGTTGCAGACTATGTTGTGTTTATGGGGCATTAGTGCTGAGAAGGAATTTCCTTTCCTGGCTGAGGTAGAAAGGCTGTCTACGTACAGCTTTATTCCTTTGCTTTAGCATTCCTTGAGGTTGTTTCCCTATTTTACAAATGCATCTTTTGAGAACTGCCAGGAAAATGTCTCTCTCAAATGGAAATGGAAATTTCTGAGCTCACAGGAATGAAAACCTTTGGGTCTGTGCTCCCTGAGTGAAAAGAGGATTACCAACCAGCCATTCTCCAGTGTGCAAAGCAGTGGAGCAAAGTCTCCAGAGACCCTCTAAAAGTTATTGGCTTTCCCAAGGAAGGGTGCTTGTGAATAGAATTGAATAAGCTTGCTTGCGTCCCTCTTGGCTTCCCTGCTGCAAGTACAGAAAGCAGTGAAACTTGGAACTCAGTAGATGCTCAAATAAAATGGGAAATGTTGGGTTGTTTTTTTTTTTAAGTAGATGCCTTGTGAACAGGTCTAGAGCCAGTGTTCCTGCATTGCTGTAAGATAATTAATGGGTTTGTGACTGCATTTGGGCCTGAAAAAAGCAGGAGGCAATGCTGATTTTTCCAGAACTGCTTGAAGGGTTCAGAAATGAGGATGGTGTGCTGGAGCAGATGCAGATGGCTTATTTTCACTGGGGACTGTTAAATCTGCCAAAGTGTAAACTGCATCTTAACAGGAAGATATGAGACAAGGCCTGCACATCTCGCCCTCCTAATTACTACAGCTCAGCTGCTGCTGTCTCTTATGCTTACACATCTGAAAGGTGACAATGACAATGTCTGGAATGGCAAAGCAATAGCAAGAAGGGTCTCTTTTTTTTTTTTTCTTTTTTTCTGTAGTCTGGAACAAAGAAGTTACTCAATCAATTGTCAAAAATATCCCTATGAAAAATCTTTCTCCCAGAAACTGCATCTGTTATTCCAGAAGATAATCAGAATTTCTGTAGATCTTCATAGCTTGTCTCCTGAATGACTACAGGTAAAGCAGCAACCAACTTTCTCCTCTTTTCCCCACTGACAGCCTCAGGAATGTTCACCACAGCAGTGGGACTTAATTTTTGCTGTCCCTGCAGAGCTGCACTGGGTTGCCTCTGTGCACATTATCTTTTTCAAGAAGTTGGAAAGCTCTTCTCACCTGTTCTGACAAAAATCTCCGGTAACATTTTCACAGCAGTTATTTTAGATGCCAAAACCCAGACTTTCAGATCCTTATCATTTGTGGCATGCAGAAGATGAGGTAGTTTTTATGACCTCCTCTTAGAGGAACAGTACTTCAGTGAGAAAGATGGCACTGTGGTTGTGGTTGTGATTGTATTGAGTGGTAGAGCAAGAGTGGAGGCAGTGGCACCTCCCAGTTGGGCTCCATGTGATTGTTGCATTTGGTGTTTTTCCCTGAAAATCTGTTTTAGGTCACAGTCTCTCGTGGCAGTCTTGCTAGTTAGCTATAAATGTGTTCAATCTTCCCTCACCCATGATTTTACTCTGTTTCACTGTATCCCTGTAAATCTGGTTTAAGAAACAGCTTTGTGGAAGTTTGTCTTCCTGCCTCCCCACCTGTTCTGTTTAGCTCAGGAGAACATGATGCCAGGGCAGGATGGACTCTGATCAGACACTGCATGGGCTGATGGGACTCCTCTTCTCTGGGGAAAAACACAGAAAAAAAAAAAGGCAAAGCAGTGCTAAAAACCACAGATTTTTTTTTAGGTGAGAGGAGAATGTCCTTCTTCATAGCCAGTTCACAAATAGGGAATAAAAGTTGAAGCAAGGGAAAGCCTGTCCATTTGTATTAGCCTGGGAAATGGTGGATTTCTCTTTTGAGGCCTTTGCCTCAGGCATCTTGCCAGTAGGCATCTAGTCTCTACTCACTTCAAACACCTACTGTTCCTAAGCCCGAATTGTGCAGAAAGCTCATGAACTGTGATCAGCTGAAGGCCAGAAAGCATGACCTGGTGCTTCATAAAAATCAATGAATTGAAGAGCTGTGACTTCTGGATGCTTTGGAAGTATGAGCAGCACCTGCTGTACAATGTGAACCTAAAGAGCATCTAAGTGTAATCAGCTCAAACATGGATCTAACCTGTATTTGTCATAGGAAAGGATTCTGGAGTCTGTGCTGAAAATTAGAATTTGTATAAGTGAAGTATTTTGGCAAATACATTCAGTTACTTTCTTTGTGGTTCCTGTGTATGGGCTTGCTTTCTTCAGAGCACAAAGAATTCAAGACAAATTTTACTTTGGAGCTAAAAGGCATGTTTTTAGCAAAGGCGGTGCAGGCAGTGTTGGGACAGACTCCAGGTCTTTGGTGTTCCTGCAGTAACACAAATAACTGCAGAGAAGGGTATAGCTCAGATCCTTTTGCCAGCATGCTTAGCAGGCAGCCCTGTACCAGGTCTGGTTCAGGCTTCGACAAGTGACCTCTGTCACTGGATGGGAACATAAAGAGCCTCAGTGAGCTTTGGCTGAACTAGGCTTTTGCCTGTCTGCTCTGGAGAGAGAGTAACCTCAGTGTTCCCTTCCCTCCCTCCCTCAGTGTGTCTGTGAAAATACTAACTTGATTTCGCTGCCAAAAAAAGACATTTGAAAAGTATACATTGCTCTCCTGTGTCCCAACTTCTGTAAAATATGGGTTATGGTTGGTTCCTGTATATGGTGCTCAGTAATTTTACAGAAGAGAAAACGGCACCACTGCAACTATCTACACAACACTTAATACAGAGAGGTCTTAGTCTGTCCTAGGACTCCAGAGTGCTATTCTGGGCATTATGAACCCGATTATATTACACACAGAGCTCAGATGCCTCAGAGCTACGCTCAGGATATTAACTGTTTCTATTAAGCTTTGCATTTAGAGATCTTTCTGTCAGAGGAGGGGGGCAATGTTGGATGAGGTGGCATTCCCACAGCATAACAGTGTGTGTGAGTATGGTTAGGGAGTGTTTTGTATTTAATTTGCACAAGGGGTAACCCGAGTTCTGGAGCTTGCTAACATATGGATGCTCAGTATAATAATCTTTTCAATGTACTAGTTTTGTAGCTGCAGGTGTTGTGGAGGAGACACTTACTGATGTAGATGTACAGGAGTGCACGAGAAAGCTTACAAAGTGCTATAAATGTATCATAAGGGGAAATCCATATGTAGTGTGTCATCTGTCAGAAAATGTGATGAAGTGGCATTGACTGTGATTACTTGTGAATCTTGACAGCCTGTGCCCCTGAAAGAGTGTTTTTAAGACTTGGTGTAGTTTGTGATGAAGGTGGCTTTAGGAATAATGAACATCCTTCCGTTTCTCTTAAAAAAAAAAAATTTCTTTTCATGATTTTGTTTTATGCTGTTCCAGATTTTGTAAAAACAAACGCTCTGAAAGCCCAAACAACAACAATAATAAAATAAACCAACCCTTTGTGGATCACCTCTGTGATCCAAACAAAGCTGATGAGTTTCTCACTGTTTGAATACACATGGTCTGCCAGGTGGGAACTGTGCAGCTCTTCCTTCCCTCATCACCCTGCAAGTGCAGGAAGAGATAAGAGGAATTTATTTAATCCTCCCCTGACACTGGCTGAATTTGGAGCACACTACCAGACAGGTATGCTGAATTTGGAGCCTAAATGGCTGCCTTGGGTAGGAAAGGGTGGCAGAGAGTATGGCTGTTAGGGATATGAGGCACTACAATGGTGCTAGTGGGAGAAGAGGAGTGCTGGACACGGTAGCACATGATGTTGGGAAAACAGCCCCTTATCTTGCCCTTGAGGTAATGAGAATTTGCCTTTGTGGGGCTATGGGTTAAACTCTCTTCCCAGTAATACTGCAGTTTGCAGCTCCTTTCTCTGTACTGGGGGAGATGATGAGTAGGGACTGGCTACTGTGCAGCAAAGTTTTTCATCACAGAAGACAGAAGCAAGTGGATGGAGATATCCATGTGCCATGTGGATCCATGTGCCTCTGTTCAGATAGAGGGGGGTTGAGTTTGCATGTTTTTTACTGAAGAATATCCCCTTTCCAAGAAAGCAAACAGCTGATGTGTTGACCTTGCAAAGGTTTGTACATCTTTACCTTTTGAAAACATTGCTCTTCAAATGTGGGTCTATAGTGCAAGAAATGCACATGATGACCTTGTTCTTCCTGTGCCTTCTTGGCTACATTTTTTGTCTTGGATGTCAGTGACCCTGAGATCTGGGCAATTCCCTCTGCTGTTTTGTGTTAAAAATGAAGAACAAACTGTAACGTGGAAGCAGTTTGTGTGATGGAACCCATCAAAATAAACTTGAGGGAATGGTGGTGGTGGTTGAAAGAGCTTGGCTGAAACCTGGTAATCGGGCTGGATATAGTGAGAAGGAAAAGGGCAGCCAGGAAGGGACTGAATGGAAATCAGTCCCCCAAATAAATATCGCATGAGTGGGGCATGAAGAGATAAAGAGTCTCCTTCAAATCAGATTCTGTGCCTGAGCCTTTCTCCAGAATTTCCTGCAATTTAGACAAATGACCAACTTCAGATTTTTAAGTGGTGTTTGTGCTGAACGCTTGCAGGCGTGCTTTCCCATCCAGCTGCTGAGCAGAAATCCTTGTTCTTCAGTCTTGCTGGGAGCTGCTCTGCGCTTTTTTGTGGCAGCAGCTTTTGCAATAGGAGCTCACCCAGCCCCAGGATGGCTTTTTCCGTGAAAGAAGGCAGCGCAGGCAGGCAGACATTATCCCCTTGCCGGAAGGAGGGACCCGGGCTCCCTGGGGAGGAGGGACGGGGAGCGAGTGATTCATTGCAGCTGGCTGCAGTTTGGCCTCCTCTCTCTCTTTGCCCTGGGTGCCAGGGAGTGACAGCTTATGGGCAGCAGGCCAAGCTGTGAAAAGAGGAGTGTGTGAGGCCTTTAGCTTTCTCATGCTTTATCAAGCTGCAAAGAATAGCTCGATATTCAGCCAGCGTTGGTGCAGGTCAGGAGAATGGAAATGCGGACTTAACTCCTGACATGCTGGCTGATGGCTGACCGCAAGCAGCATGTGGGGCAAAAGGGAGGAAAAGTGCCTTGACGACATGGTAAAGATAACTTTCTGTTACGTGGGCATCCTCTGGGACCTGCTGGGAGAGTGGAAAGATGAAAAGAGGGCTTTCCTCTTGTGGCTTGCTGTCTGTGTGCTGGTGGAGGATGGAAAAGCTGGAACGTAGATATACAGGAGTGAAAGCGTTCCGGGAAAGTGAGAGGGACTGTGGTGGACGAGTGGCAGGCCTGTCCCTTCACTGCTGGCACAACACTGGGGGCTGTGGTTCAGGTGTCCGTCAGTGCAGAGGGCAGGACGGGGCCATTCCCGGGATGTCCCGGTGTGCCGAGGTCCTGTGCGGAGGGCTCCCCGCCGGCGCGCAGGGAGTTAAGCTCCTCATCGCCCGGGGGTGAGCCTACTTCGGGGTGTTGAGCTCCATTCCCACGGCTTTTCCTTTCTGAGGGCTGGGGGGAGGGATCGCCTGGAACAAGTAAAATGCCTGGAGGCTGGAAAACAGCACCCCGGCCCCTCTGGCCTTGTGTTGGTCTGGGAGGGCTCTGCGCTTCACGGCAGGCTGGGCAGGGGCTGCCAGCCAAGGCCGGGGTCTGTCGCTGCTGGGCAAGAGCCTGGGTTATTTCTTTCCTTTAGGCAAAGAGATGGTTTTGAAGGCAGTAGAGTGCCTGCCTGGGACTGAAATAACGGAATTCTCAGCTGGAAGGACATAAAGTAGAAATGAAGCTCGAGCAGCCCTATGGGCCGATCACAGCACAGGTTTTGTGGCTGAGGGGGAGCAGCAACACTGGGCTCCCTACAGCACATGCACCTTTCTCAAAGGCGTAAGGGAGCAGAGTCCTTCTTTCCTTGATGCTGACTCTACCTTCTCCTCCTGCATCACTTTGAGCTGCTGAGTTGAAGGTGTTTGAAGCTCGGAGGAGCAGGAAAAGGGCGGGTGAAAGTCTGAGAGGCTGGGTCATGGAGTTAGCAGGTGCTCAGAGCACAGCCTGCAGCTGCCTGTGAGCCTAAATCCCACTCTTTCTCCATCAACAGTGCAGGGGCCTGGGAGAGCAAGAGAGCTCTGTCCCATCCCGGTGTGCTATGGAGCTGAGTGTATCTGTGTGAGGTACTAATCCTGGCCAGCACCTATCTCCCACCAGAGGGAGAAGGGAGTTTGCATATCTGTTCAGCCCCTAGAAAGACTCTGAAGTCCCCTCTGAGGTCAAAGGTATGCAGTCCATATTCTCAACAGCTTTTGAATTCAAGGCAAGGTGAACTGATGTGAGCAAATGGGACCCAGTAGCAGCATAAAGGAGAGATGAACTGTGGGCTCAGAGTGCAGTTACACAGTTTGATTCTGCTGGGCTGTGTTCGCATTGTATAGACCAGGTTATGCCAAAGGCCAAGCAAAGGTGTGGTTAGAGACTGGATTTTTGTTTGTACGTTTTGTGTCTGGTCTTGCATCTGCCCCAGATCTTCTTTGCAAAGAGTGAAGTACTGTGATCCTCCCACTTGCTGTGCTGGCTTCTGCGACAGGAGGATCTGGAGGGGAGAGGGTTTGGGAAGCAGTATTGCCTGTGTGGGCAGAGGCTTTGTATAGCTTGGGTTTGCACCCAGATACAGACCTTAGTGATAAAACAACAGGGTGCAAATATTTTGCAAATACCAGACTCATGGTGGATCTTGTTGATTGTTAATGCCAAAATCCTAATAAAGGCTGGTAGGCAGGAGCCCTTATTGTCTTTTCTGTACACAGGCACCTAATGGTCACCGAGCTCTACTGTCGAGTGTTCTGCAGCTTTTTGCTCTGTCCATTTATTCACCCAGCACAGGGAAATGTGGCTGGAGTGGGAGCTGTGTTCCCAGGCTGATCTGAGCCCTGTGCAACGCAAACTTGCAGTGGATGCACAAAGAGAAACTCACTGGCTGCGAGGTAGCTTGGGACCCAGGTGCAGCAAAGGCACTGGCGAGAGCTGGCTCCCCTGCAGGGACAGGGGGTGTGGTCCCATTGTGCCTGTTCTGGTTTGCTCCTGTCGAGCCTCCTCTCATTATTCTCGCCTGGAGCTGTGTCAGGCCCAAAGGCAAAGTGCTGCAGAGCACTCTGTGGGCTTTCCCTTGGGAGATGTGGGGTCCTTGGAGAGTGTTCAAGGGAAGCACTGCAGTGGGCTGAATTGAGACTGTTTCAGGCTGCACAGCTCTGAGCTAATCTCCCAGAGGCAGAGACATTACTCACCAATCAGGAATGTGTCTGTATTTTTCCTAATGAGAACAAAACATTTTATCCCTGTTCATTAGCAGAGGGGTAGCGTGTGCAGTTGCTATGCCAACAGACTCCTCTCCTCCGCAGACACACTGGGGGTGTCCTCCATGCCATGGTTAGAAGGGTGAGCAGGAAGGCTGGTTCTAGCAAGAAAAAGATCCCATTGTTTTCCCAGGGCTGCCTGGACTTTGTGCAGCTGGCCAGACCATGCCTTCTCAGGGGAAGGGAACCACAGCAGGAGTCAAGTGCAACAGATTTAATTTATTGGAAAAATAATCTTTGCATTTCATGCTCTGTTGTTTTTTCCAGCTTGAGGCACACTCTTCAATAAGAGAAATGAAGGTGTCTTAACATTCCCAAGAGTCCAGATGGTAAGCAAAATGTGCCAGGAGCCAGCACTGGGATGCCCATGGACTGCTGCAGCCCGCTGGGCTCCTCCGTGTTCCTGATCATCTCCGTGTGTGTGGCCATTGTCATGCTGGGCAGCCTCTGGATGCTGCTGCGTGACGAACCCACCTGACCAACTGTACCACCTGTGATTAGTTGGACGAGTTCTCCAGGCACGTGGTCTACTGGAAAGAGTGAGTGGCTGTACGTGGGAGTATTCCCTTGTTCCCTTTGCAGAAGGAACGTTCTCTTTATGCAGGGAAATCCTGTGGAGGATGAAGGACGTCTCTTCAACGGAAGCTCTGTTCTGTA
Source organism: Cettia cetti (assembly GCA_013401135.1). Lineage (NCBI taxonomy): Eukaryota > Metazoa > Chordata > Aves > Passeriformes > Sylviidae > Cettia > Cettia cetti. Next base: position 69,816 of record VZUI01029691.1, on the reverse strand, counting down.
GAGTTCTGCTGTAAGCAGATGTATTTACTCCAGAGGTTGCCTGTTTACTTGTCATTTTTTTTCTTTGTTGCCCCAGCTTTCTTGAGAGAGGCATTGGGAGTTGTGGGTTGCAGTGCTACCAAAGTCAGGCCACTGCACACCTTTTGCAAGTCTTGGCACCTCTGGTGCTGCACTTGAAATATAAAAACTAACTTTTAAACTTTGAGTTTTCTGTAGAAGGGAATTAATTTAACCTACAGACAGAAACAAACCAAAAAAACCTAAACAAAACTGTGAGTTTCTGATGGTGATCTATAAGTAGAAATGGGCCAGTGAGTGTTGCCAAATCTGAAGACAGACTCCTGGAGCAGGAGTGACGTTCATTCTGTCTGTCAATCACTATGGAGTGTGATGAGCTGCTTTGTGCTGGCTGAGCTTTGTGGTGTTGACAGCTATAGACCCTTGAAGAAATGTCTCCCTGAAACTGAATTCTTTCAGCCTGCTTCCTATTAAACCAGATAGTTACAACATTGCTGTCAGTTTGCCTGGCGAAGCACTCAGTAGGTGAATACATGGAATTTGAATATGGGAATTTGAATATCAAATGTAGGGTGGTACACCAGAGATCCCAGACTGGATGAGTTGCTGGAGATCTGCAAATCTGCATGAACTTGTGGCTGGGAAGTGAAACCCTGGCACCTGGATACTAGGAGCTGATGTAGATGAGTCACTGACTTTTGCACTGGAGAGATGAGTATCACATTAGAGCGCTGGGAGTACAGGAGCCCTTCATCAGAAGGTTGTCTGCTTGTTGGATTTGCAACTCTAACATCAGGAGAAATAAAATCAGCAGAAATAAAAACAATGAACGGAACGAGACAGCAACCCACAGCCCAGACCTCTCTGGGGTGCAGCCTGTTTGTTTGAGTTTGGTAGTAGACCTGGATGGAAGTCTTAGATAATAAAGAGCAAGTTTTCAGAAAATCTTTTTCAATCTGGAGCACCCAAGAATAAATCCTGAATATATGTAACAAATGTACAAAGATTGGAGAGTCTGGTTGCCTCAGCTTTGCATTGCTCTGGGTGGTTCCAGTAAAACCGCTAAATCAAAGCTGTTTGAAATAGGGAATGAATAAGTACTTGAGATGACTTGACTTCAGGCCAGTCTCCTCTGGATCAGTGCTTTCAGGGTACATAAAAAAAATACAAGATCATAAGGAGGCCAGAGGACTGTATGTTGTATTCTTTGAGAAACTGAGGTGATTCTGTCCAGATCCCATTAAAAAAGTGCTGCAGCAGAAGTGCACCAGAGGATATGCTTTTTAGTACCTTTAAGTGTGAAAGATCATGTCTGAACAAACTAACTTCTGAAATGTGAGTTACGGTTATTATCTGAGTCGCACTTGACTTCATTCCTGTGCAGCCGGAGTAGCAACTTGGTGTTACCTAGGAGAGTGTTACTTGTTCCCTCCTCTTCCCTCCCCTCCCTTTTAAGCAGTTCAGGGACTGATTTTATGCCCTATTTTCTGTGCACCACCAGTTTTAAGAGTAAAGATATACACACAACTGCAGTGCTTTGTAAATGCAAGGCAAGGATTCTTCAGGAGCAGCATTCATCTTTGCCTCTGAAAACACCTCAGATGCTCTTAGAACCTTGGGAGAAGGGTTCTTTGTTTTTGACCAGTTATGGGCCATTTGTGGAGTGAGGTGTTCCTTCTAACCTTTGGAGTGTGGTTCAAAATCCTAAATTGTGGAGTATGTTTATATTTTTAAGAAGCTGTTAGCACTGAGTATTGTAACTCTAGGTAATATATTGTTCTGTTGGGTTTTAATGGCCTTTCTTCTCTTTTTTTATTCCAGTTATACTTCTACATATCTGTATCTTTAAAAAACGCTTATTTGACTCTTAATAGTAAAACTGGCAAATGACAGAGTAAAGCTGGGAAAGTTATTTCAGCCTGACAGGAAAGTTTAGGTTGCTTAGTCAGCTAAGCACGTATTATTAACAAAGTTCTATATCTCATAAAGAATGTGGGAAGCAATTAGGATTACTGCATTTGTGGAAGAAATCACTCAGGAGTTTTGGGAGTCAGGATCCAAACAGTTTCCAAACCCAAATATTTCTATATGACTCTGCAGGAGAACATTGTTCTATGTAGTGTCAGGAAATCTATAAATACTGAGCCCATACTTGAGTAATAACTTCTGGATTGAAATGTTCATGAGGAACGTATGACAGAATAAAGCCCTGGTACACAATCTTGTGAGGGATCTACCCTTCATTAGGGCAGGCTAATTCAAAGATAAGATAATTTGTATTTTCAAAGGACTATCAGGGAGAGAAAGTTTTTTAAAAATGCACCCTGCTCTGGTGGAAGAAAGGTGCAGCTGAATGCTGTGGCTTGAAATCAAATTTGCTTTTGAACAAACTCAGTTTAAGGTGTTAGGCTGAATATTTTAACAGAGGACTACCAGATAGGCAATTCACTATAGAAGTGGGGAATCCCTGCTGTGTTTGATAACCATCTCACTAGTTTCCTCCAGCTGTTAGGAAAGTTGTATTTTCTACCGCTTTAGGAAAACTATTAGCATCTTAATAGAGCTATCTTCAGCTTTTAGAAATGGAACAGCAGCAACAGTGAACAGAGGCAAGTGTTACCTTCCATACAAAGCTCGACAGAGTAAGTTGGGATTCTGTCACCTGGAAAACAATAAACAATAGTTATCTTTAATTCCTGAAGGTTTAGAGGGGGAGCAGCCCCTTTTTTTTTTTTTCTTTTCCATTAGAAGTGTGAATAAGCATTTCATGAAGACAGCATGTAGTAAGCTTAAAACCAAGTAACAGCTTAGTCCTTGATGTGTGCAGTTAACCCTTGAAGCTTCTTGCCCACAGGATGTTGTGAATGCCAAATAGCCGTGTGTATATGAGGACATGGGACAGGTACATAGAAGGAGGAGCTATTTAAGGTTACTAAATGCATAGAAAGCACCTTTATCCCAAGAAGTCCCTGAGCTGCTCATTGTTGAAGCCTAAGGGAGTATTCAGTACTACGTGTTTGCTTCAGTCTGAGGCTTCAGGCCAGGGCCAAACTAGTGCAGCCTGGTTTGTCAGCATGGGGTGGGAGGGGGGATGCTAATAAAACTGGTGAAAAAAAGAGACTGGCACAGTTTGAGTTCTAGGTTGGTTCTATGTTGCTTGTGATGTACAGCATGCACCTCTTGCTGAAAGCACTGCCTTGGGCTGCTGGAGTCTTTAGGCTGCTGTCTTGAATTTGAAGGGAGACAGAGAATGTATTTCTACAAGCATACACAGGTAGGAAAAATGGTGTGAAGATGAATATTATAAGTAGAGAAGCTGATTTCCCCTTTTCTCCATGCTGTTCCTGCTATTATGAGATGGTAGGCTTTATTGAGATACAGAGAATGCCTTACTGCTGATAGCTTATATCTTATTTGTGTTAATTTCCCTGAAAGGGTGTTTCTTCATCATGGACTCTAACTTACTTTGAGCTAAAATGGATGATAAGCTGATGCATGAATAGTAAAACCTCTGTTCCAGAGCGTTTTCAAAGTTAAAATGTCATGGCCTACGTGAGGTTCATACTCTTCAGAAGTACTCCAAACACTGGTCCTATTTTAGGTCCCATCTAAACATTTAAAAATAACTCAAAAACAGGACTCACTTCTAGATGCTTCACCCTTGAAACTCAGCTCTTGCTGACTTGGTTTTAGATGCTCACCCAAATGTGCAGAGGGCAAGTACAGAACAGCCCTAGTTGTTCCTTTGAAATTTTAATTTCAGAAGGAAGAGAACAATGTCAGGCTATCTGATGTTTTGTCTCTAGAGACATGGCCTCTGCTGTTAGGCAGTACCTTTTGAGTTTTGAGGGGGGCAGGGGGGGGTTAAAACTTTTTGTTGGCTCTACTTTGCTGCTGTGGTCCCTGGGGAACAGCTACGCAAAGCTGACCGGTAGCGGAAATATGGTGCTCTGTATTCTTGGAGGCAGGCTCTTATGACTGAAAACTGAGTTGGTGTATTTTGGGAAGCTATAGCCCCTCTCCAAGGATACAGAAACAGTCTCGTGTGCATATCGTGTAGTGAGCATGGAGTGACTGAGGAGTTGTGTGCTCAGGTTACAGCTGTGGGGAAGACAGGCCCGGGCTGCGGGGGATTCCAGGTGGACTACGTACAGGATTTAGGACAAGGGTCACCTTGGGGTAGACTGGCATCAGGTGGAGGGGACTGAAGTTCTTTTTCTGTTGATTACTCCCCCATTATCTTGATTTAGTCAACTCTGATGCAGGAATAAGTTTCTTTCCCAAACCTTAAGTCTCATCATTGCAGAGTAGCAATGGGCTCAGTTGTTACCCCGTTTACAGTGTATCTTTCCTGGTTTGTTCTCAATTTCTCAATTATTGTTTTCATCAGTAGCTGGGTTAAGCAGTGATTCTCTCAGCTTGTTCCTGTGTTTGCTGAACCTGTCTGCCATTCTCCAGATAGTCTGTCCAGATTAGATTTAGTTTGAACCCATCTTTAGCCGGTATGATCTTTTCTATTCCTAGCTGATCCATGATTTTAACTAGTGTGTTTCCCACTAAGCCCTGAGAAGATTTAAACTAAAACTTTTTTATGAGGCTAAATTTGTGTCAGCCCCACCATGGGTTGACATCGGGTAGCTGATTGCTCAGCTAGGTCCATGTTGGAGTCTGAAAAATGCTGTCTGAGCCATGCTTTAGTGGGGTTTTGATTAGCTATCTGTGTGTGGCAGAGTAAACTGTTTCCTTTCCCAGAGGAAGGCACAGTCCCTGCCATGTATGTGGAGTACACAGCTTAAAATGACAGAGGAGCGGTGCCTGGAACTGGGACAGTCTGCAAACTAAGCTGTGCTGAGCACAGGCTATGGTTTATCCTTCCAGCACAGATGTACATACTTCTCTCTTGTTTCCTTACCAGTCTCTCTGTCTAGCTGTTCAGCAGAGGAGCAACCACTCAGCTGTAGAACTAACTCAGTGCTGTTCCTAACAAACTACTGTAAATCTCTTTTTCCTGTCTCCTGGGCACTTTTTTGCCCAGGGGTGACCCTGGCAAGGCAGCATGCTCTTGAAATGCCAACAGTCAGCCAGTTATACTGGCTGAAAGTCCTGCTCATAGCAGTTTGCATTTCAGATTGGCACTGCAGACCTGTTTAGTGCATCTCTGCAGCCCTCAGGTGAAGGTCTGGGCTTTCCTGAAAGGGGAAAGGATGAGCCAGTTAGTCCTGCCCAGCCAGTGGCTGTCAGACTGTGCAGGTGGGAGGGTAGTGAACCAGATGAAGAACAGTCTCAACCAAAAAGCTTTTATAATTTATGGTTCTCATGAGCAGGTAGCTGGTTCTGAACCTTTGTGCCTCTAGGACAGCACCAAAGAAGTTTTCTCAGCCCTGAACCAGGAGCTCAAATATTTTGCCAGAAAAAGTTACGATCTCCTTAGTCTGAGTGAACAGAAACTCGTGTTTATTGAGCCACTTGAAGGTATAAAATTTCTTATTGGGAGTTTTTTTCTCGTTATAAAATTCCGTGTTCTGGATAAGACATGACTAGATGTCTGCCTGTTAACAAAACAACTGGAGAACTCTTGCTCTGCATTGTTTATTTCCCCAAGCACCAAATCTTCCAGGGTCCCAGCTTCTGCTTCCCTTGCCATTTAATTTTCCTGTTGCTTGTTTTCACTCCTCCAGGCTGTGGACCCCACTGTGGTATGAAGGGAGAGCATTGCCTGGTGGCCTGTGCACAGCAGTAGTTCTCTCACCCCTCTCTGTGTGCAGTCTGGTGCTCTGAATTTTATCCTTGGAACAAGAACTTCTAAGAGTGGGCAGTGTCTGGTATGGAGGGCTGTGATGCTACAGTAGAAAAATAAGGCTGCATGGCTGCTGCCAGCATGTGACTTCTCAACCATGTGCACCTTGAATGCCCTTCATGGATGGTTCCTGGGACACCACTCCATATTGGACTCCATTTGAAAGCACTGCATATCCAGCCTGCGTGGGACAGTCTTTGTTCAGAGCTGTTGAGACTGGGGTGAAGTTGATCCTGGCTCTCAGGTCTATGCCCAACCTGTTCAGGCTTCTGCAGTAATGTGGTGGGAGCTGTTGTTTCTTAGATGTCTTATGTAGCTGTGAAGCTTCCCAAGCTTGGGAAGGTCCCCAGGCTTTTTGAACAGCATGGTGTGTTGTTATCTGTTACTGGCTTTATGAAAGCCTTGGCATTGACTTCCTGAGGTGGAAGAAAATGTCTGGTCACCTCAGTTTGGATCATTATCTAACAGGCTTGTGTAACCTAATTGCCAGACTATTGAGCCTAGTAGTTCACAGCTGATGACTGAGAACCTTCCAGGCTGAGGCACTAATTCATGGAAGATAATTGATCAAAGCATCATTTCTGATAATGCTTTAACATAACTTGAGTAATACAAGGTAGAATACACCTCGTCTTGGTTTGAAGGCAAACCACAAAGAGATTGTGGTAGTGATGTGGAGTTCTGTTTATTCTGCTGTCTCTTCTGGGTGGGAGGGGATAGGTACTACTCATGTGGCTGCATTGCATTAAATGTATTTGCAGGTTACTGCCTGTATTCATGGCTATAGCCAGAACTGCTGACACTCTTGGAGTGAAAGGGGAAGACTGTCAAATTGCTGTCAGGATGTATGGTTCTCCAGAAGATTAGGGGAGGGCAGAAAAGTGAATTATATTTGAAATTAAGGAAAACACCAAGAAGAATTCTTCCTGTCCACTCAGAGCATATTAGTTCTTTATAGATCTATTGCAGTATTAAATCTGAGACTTAAGGGGTGTCAAGAAAATTTCTTTTACAGAACAGAGCACCCTGCACTGCTCAATGTCTGCAGAGCAAAAGGATTTATTCAAAGCAGGCTACAATGTTTAACATTTCTCATTTGCATCTTGACAAGTGGATGGTGGAGCTCGGGATGTGGTCCTTCTGTGCCTGCCTGTGGTCTGTACCGCTGCTGGCATGAACTCCTTCTGTGGTCAGCCTCTGTTCTCCCTTCCACTCCCTGCAAACCTGCAGGGCTGATGCTGGCATGGAGACCATGGGGTTTCCTCTTGGAGTGGGTAGGACTGGTGCTTTTTCACAGGAGTTTTATAGGATGTTTGAAGCTTCTCTCTTGCTGGGTTGCTCCAAGGCCAGGCTGGATGCAGAAGAAATTGCCTTGGAGGTGAGGCCTTTGCCTCTGTGAGAGCTTGGTTAGGGGTCACAGTCCTGTCCTCTGGGAAACATGTGCTGGTTGCAGAGGTCTTCTCTCTCCCTTCTGCAGGGCATCCTGCCAAGGAAAATAAACTCTAAGGCAGAAGCGATTACTTTGAGATCGTGTGCTGTCTTGGCTGTTTCTGGATGAAGCAGCTGGGCATTTCTGCTATATAGAAATTGGCACAAAACAGTTATGGCAGAGCAGGATTCTGGCTTTTGTAGCCAGTGGAGCCAAAGCTGAGAACAGGAGGATCCTGGCTGGGGCTGGGAGAGGTGCCCCTAATGACAGGGAGGGCAGTGTGGTTGGAAAGGTGTGCCTTGTTTGAGGTGGAGGCCAGTAAAATATGAATCACATCTGTTTGAAGTAGTGATGAAATCCCAGATTAAGGTTTTCTGTAATACCTGGCCAGTCTGGTGTGCTCCAGCTTTGCTTTCTCCCTGGTTAGAACAGATGGTCCTGACCTACTTTTAGCAGTCATGTTCTACTGAGCGCTGCCCAAGGCTTGGCTGTTCCGACAGCACACATGGATCTGCAGTGTTCACTCTGAGTGAGGAGTTTCAATCAAATGCTTGGCAGACAGGGAAGAGCTGTTCCTGAAAAAGGGACTGTGGGTGCACTAAACTCAGACCTGCCACTTCTGTGCTTTGTGGCTCTTTGGGTTCGCTTTCCCATGGTGTGCATTAACTTTTGTGTTGCACTGTCAGGATTCAGTTAGATGGTATCTAAATGTTAACATGAGAGATACTGGCTTTAGAAACAGGGAGGTTAGGCTTCCAGCCTTCTAAATATGTGATTAGGCAGGGCTGGAGTACATTCTTAATATTTAAAAATAAATATTGTCTATAAATGTACCATAAAATAGAAGTTTAAATAGAATATAATCCTGGGGCAAATTGCAAAGCTCTGTTTAGCTCAGTGTCCTGTCTTTGACAAGATCCAGAAGCAGATGCTTAATGGGAATTGTAAGAAACAGGGCACGTATAATATGTTGGGTTTGTTTTTGTGGGGTTTTTTTCATTCTCTATCTTCCATTTGCCTCCCAGCTTATGACCCATCATCAGTTTAGGGCCCTGCTTGGCAAGGAGTTGTATCTCATCATCTGATCTTGACTATATCTATTCTCCATTAATTTATATAATCCCTCTTCTCACTTGTTTGTTTCTGGTCTCCATGACGTCCTACAGCAGTGAGCTCTACAACGTAATTATGCATTTTAAATGTTATTTGAAATACTCTACATCCAATGATAATGTCCCTGAGCTGACTTAGTAAAGTTGTCTGTAACTTTGGTGAGTGCTCTCTTGTTTCTGCATTGTCAAATAAGGTAGTATAACCATGTAACTCCTTTGATAACTCCATGTTTTTCATCTTGACACTGTCATGTTTCAGACCTCTTGACTTTTCCATATCTTCCCCCTGGTTGTTACTTTGTCCATCCAAAGTCCTACTCTGCTCAATCTCTCCTTATATGGAAGCTGCTCCATGCTTTTGGTCATCTTTGTTGTCCCTCTTGTTATTGTCTCCTTTTTCAGATGTGGGAATCAGAGCTGCCATCTGCATTCGACGGCATAATGGGGATAGTGTTTTCTTTCCTCATTACTCCAAAGGCTGTATTTGCCTTTTTGCTTGATACTCAAAACTGAACTGGCCTGTGAAGTTTTCAAAGTTTTTCTGGCTGATAACAGCTAGTTTTGATCCTGTTGTGTTTATGTACTTAGAATATTTTTTGTTGGTTTTGGTATTTATTGACATTCTAAGATCTTGTGTAGTTACTTTGAAGTGCACGAGTTCTCTTACTTTTTACAGTCTTCTCTGAATTTGTGATTACTAATTTTTTAATAATAAAATTTGCCGCTTCTAGACATACTCCTCTTCTCAGATGTTATGTGAGTGTACCTAACAGTGCAGATTGCAGAATAAATTCTTGGCAGAGCTCACTGATAACCCACATCTGACAGGGAAAGACCTGTCTTTTAACTACATATTAAATCATGATAGGGACTGTGACTTTAATTCCACAAAAGCTTAACTTTTTTTTCAAGAGTCTTAGCTGACAGTTCTTTTAAAATCAGTTGATATTAACTAGATGAAAAATTGTCTCTTGGATCTCAGTTAAACAGAAATGGGAAATCTGCACTTGGAATTTCCTGAGTGCTGCGGGGGTTTTTCTCTGCTCCACATATTCATCTATATTTTGGGCAACAATTGGCTTCTTGAAATGCAAGCAAAAAAAAATTTATTTTTTTTTTTGGTGGAATGATGGGCTTAGATTTATGTAGGTTATCATAAAAAACAGATAATTTGCTCAGCAGAGCCAATTGGATAGCTAACTTCAGTGAGCCCTGCTTTCCTAGCAGGGTTTTATTACAGCTGTAAACCTGTCTAGGCTCTTTGGATATATACTCTAAGAGAATGGGATACTTTTCCCTAACTATTTTTTTCCCCACTTGAAAGAATTTTTAAGTTACTAATGGTATTTGTCCACATGCAAACTTAACATGTGATGTGGCAGCTAGGAGATCAAGGGGTTCTTGTGTGTGTAAATGGAGAACTGATGGGTTCAAAATGGGGAAAATAATTTGCTCTGAGTGCAGTGTTAGCCAAAGGAGTGGCCTGTCCAGGTCAGGTCCTGTCAAAGGGGAATGCTTATGCAGGTCAGGTAGCTAAAAGTCAGGTAGCTTTCTGACTGAAGAAGCTCAGACCACTTAATGTATCCATGCAAAGGATTACACATGGCTGCAATCTGTGACTTGGGAAAGCTCAAATCTGGCAGGATGTGTAAGGGAAGGATTGCATTATGCTTGTCTGCCCTTCATCTACTTCTTAGGCATCTATTATTGTCTACTGCTGCAGCTAGGGTTTCTGTGTAGGTGGACCTCTGTCAGAGTTAGAATAGCTGTCTTTATCGTCTTGCCCAAGGAGGATTAAGAAGGAGGATTAGTTTTCAAACTGTTTAAGCAAAAAGTGGCTAGAAGCTTCTTTGACTTGAAAGATTTTGTGACAAGCAAAATCAGACAATGTGGCAAGGCATTTTACTTGAGGCAAAGAACCCTCAGGTGTCAGCTTGCTGGGTTAAGAAGGTAGTTTCTGTAACTTAAGAGCCCTAAGAAAAAATCCTGGTATCACTAGGAGACTTTAGTCAAGAGCTCATGGGCTAGAAGGGATGTTTAATGATGTTCTGTGGTTTGATTACACAGAAAGTTGGAGCAGATCCTGAAGGACTTTAATCTTCAAATGTGTAACACTGGCAGAACATTATCTTTTAGTTAAGATGCTGTGAAACTAGCAGCTGGCTTGATTTCCCCTTTCAAAAATGCATATGCAACATGGTCTTGAGTTCCCATTGAATTAGTGTTTGAAAGGATGGTAAAGTAGAAAAGTCAACCCTTGATTTGCAATGATAGAGTATATTTAAAGAAAGCTTTTTCAACAGTAAGCATCTTGTGATTACTTTATATTCCTTGTAAATGTTTGTGTAGTTGCTCTTCATTTGTAAAAAGTTCGATATTTAACATTGTATTAATCATTAACACTTCATTAACCAGTTGTACTGGAAGCTTAGTGTTCATAACACATTTTCATCAGTGCAAGGGTAAAGTTTCATTGTGCTAGAGCTGTTTAGAGGAAACACCTGTCCACTACCATCAGTTAATTCCAGTATGGCTGAAATTAATATCTAGGTAGCCCCAGAGACATAGAAGCACTGTCTACAGTTTTTCCAAAGAGCAATGCATGAGCATTATTGAAGTATCACGTAGTTGGCAATATTTTGTGCAACATTCTTTTAGTAAAACTTGGACCACCATCCAGAAAAGTACCTTGTAATGTTCAGCAATAACTATCAAGGGTTTAGAAAACATAATTTTCCCAAGTGTTTATCTAAGAATGCTGTTAATTCTGCAGTACAGAATTTCTGCCACCATGCCATTTTGTATTTGGTTTTGTCTTTAAAGGTTTGGGGGTTTTTTATAAGTTATTTTGACCTCAGCTTTGGTGTTACTCACATCTGGTATAATAGAGCTCCCTTGTCTGTGCCAGTCCTGCTCTGACACCATTGCTTGGACTTGGGGTTCTCCTTGGGGTCAATACTTGGAAAACAGAGGTTTGTGTTCATCTCTGCCAAAGCTGCTTGCTGCAAGTCTTCTTAAACAACAGAGGAGGGAACTGGGCTGGTAGTAGTAAATAAGACACAAAACACATTTATTTATTTAATGGTAATGCCATCTTTCACAGCAGAAAACAACAAGTCTCTGTTGAGGATATGAAGCTTAGAAGGGGGCTATAATTCAGGGCTTTTGTGCAGAAAACATAGCAGTGGTCATCTTCCTGCTGCTGGGCTATGTGAATGTGCTGGAGAACAAGGGTCATCATGCAGCTGGAAGAATGGCGCTTTTAATTTTTAAATGTTTTAGTGCTCACACTGTGGGTTGGCTCTGCAAATGATATGGTGGAAATTGCAGGTGCAGATTTCAGAGACCTAATTTTTTTCCAGGGCTAATTCTGTTGGGTTTGGTGGTGAGTATGAAATCTAGCCCAGAAGCTGGAACATTAGGTGACCTCTCGATGTTTGGAGGATAGAATGTGGTATTAGGGAAATAATCTGTGAGGATTGGAATAATCTCTATGTGTTGATACACTGTTAAAATGTGCCCAAATGAGTTCTGGGTTTGTTTCTTTAATAAATAAGTAAAGTTTCTCAGAGGGATACGTGAGGTCAGAGAGGTAAAAATAGTGCTACAGAAAACATGGTCTTACTTCAAATTTAAAGTAACACAGTAATGCCATTGCTTTAATGTTACTGGTTGTTGTTACATTGCTGTGATATAAATATTCTGTGGCAGAATTGACTAATCCTCCAGCCCTTCTGTTGTGATCCAGATTAAATAAATGAAACTCAGCAGTATTATTTGGATATTAATATTTTATGGTGAGTTAGAGGCAATGTTCAGAGTATTGTCTGGAGCATTTTCCTATTTAATGGGAATTCATCAAAAAAATGGAATTTTTAAAAGGAATCTTTAAACCTTGGCAATTGCGTTCAGAATTAATTAAAGGCTACACACTTTTAGTGCAATCTGTCTGCAACAGCTGTGTTATACACTAGCAGTGAGCACAGGAAGCAGAACGGTTCAGTAAATCCATCAAGAGCTCCGTAGTGTAGCCTGTCATGAAACCATCAGATTTAAATGTAGGTTATCCTCCTCCTTCCTGTCCTCCCGGAGAGGTTGTGATGGGCTTAACTGAAAGGCAAGCATAAAAAAGGCAGTGATGGTTGTGCTTGAGAAACAACTTGAAAAATGGAATCAAAAGACACTGCTGGCTTTTTCTTCCTGTCTATTCTCATGTAGGGTGCAAATGCTTCTAGCTACTGATAGCTACACAGTTGTGCTCATTTCTAATGTATGTTTACTCACCTAGCAATAAATACAAGTTCATTTGCTAATGGGTCTTTAGCAAAGAGCAACAAAGAGCACTATATTCAATGTTTATCCATTGTGCAGGGTGATTAAAACCAGTTTGCAGAACATGCTGTACTGCCGTTCTGTTTTGTTTTCTCTGTTCTCACAGTGTCATGAGGACCAGACGGTAGTTTCTTACTTGGACCACATTTAAGAACTAGCTCTTGATAAAGTGACTTTAGAGGGATGTTGGTGACTGAAAGAAGAGTGGCTATATGTTAGAGCCTTGACAACAGCAAGATCTGTTTATGGTCTGTTGGGCTGGACTAGTTGATTTTCCAACCTCTTTCCAGTAGAGGTGCTCCAATAGGTAAAATGCTTTCAGTGAAACATTTGGGGTAGGTTCAAATACAGATCAATGAGCTTGTAACAAGATCCATATTGCTGGAGTAGTGTCACATGCTGGGCTTTGAGTTGAAGCACTGGTTAGTTCTGCCCTGGTGGTTGCCAGTGGGGCTCTGTGGGACACAGAGCAGAGTCGTGCAGCTTGCAGGCATAACCTCTAGCCAGAATGCCGCTGTTTCAGAATCCATAAATCCTGGAGACACATGCCAATTTTACTGTATAAGTGCTGGCAGAGGAAGGTTGCATTAGCTCAAAAGAAGATTACAGATTCCTCAGAGTGGTGTAGTATAATGATGTCTTGTGATTCTCAGCTGCTTCCAGATCAAAGATTCTCTTCTCCATGTCATTATTGCTGTTCACAACATAGTCAAGCTCCTGGTGTTGGATGGCCATCAGCCTGTAGTTTTGTTTGCAGGCATTTTCAGCTTTGAAACTGAGGAGACTCCAGACAGTCACACAACAAGCCATTGTAACATCTGAATTATGGCAGTGCAGAGGTATAGAAACAGTTGTGTTGTTAAGGGATCCCTTAAATCAAGTTCTCTCCAATAGAAATGGTGAAAAAGGATGAAAAATAACTGACATGTTGGAGTTGGAGCAAGATCTTTTCTGCTGATGTAAACGTGAGGGCATAGAGTCAAATTAGATCTCCTTCCTTCAGTCTGTGTATATTTACTTGCTGGCTTTTCCCACATAACGTCTCCCACACAATGAGGGTTTCTCTCAGGTGCTACAATGCCCTCGCTTACCACCCTGGAAAAGAGACTCCTAGGGTAGTTCAGGACTGTTTGCCAGTCTGGGTGAAGCAGAGTGTGTTCATAGCTCTGAAGCAGAACGCACTAAGTGTCCATTATCAGGGCAAACAAAAGCCCCAGTGTGCACGTAGCCTAAACACGGAGGTGGTGTGGTGTGAATCAGCGGCTGTGTGCTCTGGGGGAAAGCTGCCAGCCCAGAGCTGGCATTCCTGCACCCAGGCATATCCTGACAGTGCTGCCTACTTACCTACAAGAGCCGTGTGAAGCGGAGCTTTTCCAGAGCTTCACAAAGCCTATATTTAATAAAGTGTTGTTTTTATAATACCTTCCATCCGCTGGATTTCACAAGTAAACTAATCCTCTCAACAAGTCTTTAGGTAGAGCAAAGATGCCAGTTTTACTGACAAAGGAGCCGGAAAGTAGACTTCTGGGGGGGTTTTTTGCAATAACAGGGGAGTAGAAGATGGATCTAGAGTCTTACAGCTATTGTATTCAGCATTGCTACTGTGTTTTCTGCACATTGTGCGCTGGGCATTGTATAGAATGAGTATAAGACACAGTTTGTGGGTTGAGAAGTTTGTGACCTAAATTGGTTAAGTCCTGCAGTAAATGCTGGAGTAGGTTACACTTGAAATGCTGCAGATCTTTTTCTCCCTCTGTGCTTTAAGCACTTCTGAGCTAAAAGCACTTCGAGCTTACCAGGAAGACCCAAGAGGGCTGATGCCCCAGGAGGGAAGTGAATGATAGTTTTCTTAACTTTAACTACAAAGTTAGTATCACCCCTGAGGAGCCGAGTTGCCAAAATGAGCACAGCAGATTACAGGCCTGTTCTGGAGGGGATACTGCACTCAGCTCAGTGGAGCCTTTGACCCAGCTTGGCAGCTGTGTAGCTCTATGCAGCTTTGATACCCTGTCTGCAAGAGGGAGGGAGGAGAGGAAGGAAATAGATTCACAGCTGCATCACCACCTACTTCTCAATTTAAATGAGGTGGTACTCATAGTACATTATTGAGTACTTGCAGCTGCTCCCTTTCTCCATGGGGAAAGCGTTAATCGGAGTGTTGCAGGTACTATTACCACCTTTCCACAATGCAGTGGGGTTCCCCACGTTGTCCAGAGCAGTTGTTCCTACCCATGGCACAGCTTGCGTGGATCACACAGTAGGTTTCAAAAGGAGTTGGTCTGAACATCCTCTAGAGAGGACTTGAACAGGTCTGGTGGTTCCCTGGGTCTGTCCAACATCCACCCTACCTGCACTTGCTTGCATTTTGAGACACAGGACAGGGAAGGAATGGAACGTTGTCCACAAAACAGGCTGTTTAAATCACCTTTCACAGAACTGGGAGAGGTGCTGTGGAGAAATGAGTGCCAGTAAGAGACTTCTACCCCAGAGAGTGCAGTAACAGGTGAACAGGTAAAGGTGGTCTCCCCCTCACCTGGACGGGCTGTGTAACTTCCCAAGGAGATGGGGTCCCACGGAGTCTGGCTTGGCAGGACTGGGGGCAGACTGGTGGCCCCAGGGGGGAGACTGGGAGCTGATATGAGTGATACTCCAGAGGCCTTATTCTGGCACCCAGGTTCTGCTTGGGTGGGTGATGCTCAGTGGCAGAGATGGCAAGGGAAGGTTTCTTTTGAAGCATGAGTGGAACAGCCTTAGACCCACCAGAGGTTGTTGATAGCCATAAGTGATAACAAAGAGAGGGTTTCATTATGATATCTAGATCAAATACTGAGTGAGGGGCTTATAAGTTTGCTCTGGATTGGATCTCAGCTACATTTAACATGTGTTTAAACAATGGTCCTGCAGGTTTGTGTTTGTCTTAGACAGCAGTTTGTTTTACTGTGGTGTTGCTCATTAACACTGTATGCAATGTACTGGCTCCTATGGAAATTCGGTCCTGTCCTGGAAGACTTCAAATACAGCATCATAGCTCAGCCGTGCAGGAGTGGAGTTAAACATAGATTTTTCTGATGTTACAAGAATAGTGATCAGCTTCAATGTTGCTATTGCAGCTTCTCCTGAGGATGCTGTGCCTGTCATCTTGGTGTGGAGATGAGAGTTAAATCTCTGGTACTCCTAACGGCCTCTTGCTGTGGGTGCTATGGAAGGATTTTGAGTGTTAATCTTTACTCCTGGCTCCAAAGAGTTATAACAGCCTTTC
This sequence comes from Cettia cetti, assembly GCA_013401135.1. Taxonomy (NCBI): domain Eukaryota; kingdom Metazoa; phylum Chordata; class Aves; order Passeriformes; family Sylviidae; genus Cettia; species Cettia cetti. The sequence goes on along the minus strand of VZUI01029691.1, from coordinate 53,869 downwards.
CTCTCTTGCAGAGTGTTTACCATGCCTCTGGGAACGTTCCTTCTTCTGGTTCTCTGTTTCTTGGGAGCATCAGTTCCACGGGGACTGCAGTATGTCACATTCTCACACAATGCTACAAAATTCCTCCACCTGTCCATGGACTTGGAATCTGGGACCATTTACTTGGGGGCCACCAATTTTCTCTTTCAGCTGACATCTGACCTGCTGTTGGAGAACATGGTTCAGACTGGACCAGTTCTGGACAGTAAGGATTGCCTCCCCCCGGTCTCAAAGCTGGAGTGCCCTCAGGCACACCACACTGACAATCACAACAAGCTGCTGCTGGTGAACACTGTGCAGAAGGAGCTCATCGTGTGTGGCAGCGTCCACCAGGGAATCTGTGAGAAGAGGAGCCTGGCGTCCATCGACCACGTCCTCTTCCGGCCAGAGAGCCCTGGTGACACTCAGTACGTTGCTGCCAATGATCCCAATATCACCACTGTGGGACTCATCGCCTACTCGAAGGATGAGGTGCCCTTGCTGTTTGTGGGACGAGGCTACACGAGCCGAGGAGTGGGAGGAGGGATTCCTCCCATCACGACCCGGAATCTCAGGGCCCACGGAGGGGATGTTCAAGCAACAGACTCTCACTCCATTTTCTCCTATGAAGAAACAGCAAAACTGGCTGTGGGCCGGCTGTCGGAGTACAACCACCATTTCATTAAATCCTTCACTTACCGCTCCAGTGTCTATTTCCTCTTCTACCGGCGGGACCTCAAATCCCAGTCACGTGAGTACAAGACCTACATCTCACGCATCTGCCTGGATGACTCCCACTATTACTCGTATGTGGAGTTACCTCTGCTCTGCCAGAGCAAAGCCAATACGTACAGCCTCCTGCAAGCAGCCTATGTCACCTGGCCGGGAAAGGAGCTGGCCCAGGGGCAGCTGGACACCGAGGGGGAAGTGCTGTTCGCAGCTTTCTCTGCCTGGCAGGCTTCTTCTGGGAAACTGAGCGAGGAGTCTGCGCTCTGTGTCTATGCAATGGAGGAGGTGGATCGCCTGACCAACTGGACTAGGGATGTTTGCTACATGAGAGATGGGAAGTCAGAGGAAGGGACAGAAGTGGCATATATTGAATACGATGTCAGTTCCAACTGTGTCCAGCTGCCAGCGGTAAGTGGCTTTGCACTTTTGAGCAGTCTGCAGCATGTTCTTGTGTTGCTCTTTGTTCCTGAAGTTACTTGCTTACACAGATGGATGTTGAAATCTGGGTTAAAAGCCTTTGGGCTCAGTCTGTTGTGTCCCACATGGGCAGGATTCCTTGCCGAGGGAGAGGAACTGTATGTGGCAGTGGAATGAGCATCTGGTGTGACCTGGCCCTGAGGCCTGTCTTGTGGCAATACCAGGCAAGAGCACTGGCGCTGCTGTTTAAGTCATTCTTTATCTGTTTCATCTCCTGGTCTTCACTGCAGGGAAGGAGAGGAGCATGTGTATGTGCTCCTGTGTGTTGGGAAGGGAATTTAAGGGGTATGCTGGGTCTCTGTTGCTTATGGTGAAATGCACCTCACAACAGCTTCCTGCAAGGGCACTGAGGAACAAAAAGGAACAGTAGCTAAACCAAGTGACAACAAAGAGATATTTAAAACCCTCCTGGATGCGTTCCTGTGTGACATGTTTTATGTGACCCTGCTTTGGCAGAGGGGTTGGACTAGATGATCTCCAGAGGTCTCTTCCACCCTTAATAATTCTGTGATTCTGTGAAAATCCCAGTTTCCTCTAGACTGCTTTAGTCCTGCAGAATTTTGGGCACGTTTTTTGTGAGCTGGCTCTTTTTCTCTGGAGGTGTAAGAGGTGATCATCCTTTAAGTTCAGTGACAAAAGCATGGTGGGATATTGCAGGATAATAATGTGACCTAAAGTGACTGTGACCCTGAATTCTCATTTGGTGGCCACACTGGCTGTAAAGTCAGGGACAGTGATATAAACACAGGGCAGCACCACTGTCCTGGATGCAGTGTCCTGGCCTGAGGCTCTGTTTGCACCAGAGTATTTCAGGTCCTTAGCAGAGCAGTATGTTATCTTGTGTCTTCCCTCTACAGAACAGGCTGTCCAGAGAATTGCCTCTTCCCAGCCTGGTGCTGCAAAGAGCAAAGTGGTACCACAGAGCTTTAGAAGTTTCTGGGGTTGGGTGTGGGGTTCAAACCAGTCTTAAAATTATGGTTTTCCTTGCAGTAGCTAAAGCTGACTGCACAGTACTTGTGGGACAAGGGAAGGGTAAAGAGCAGACTTGGAACAGGATGTGTGTAAGGGTAGGAGGAGTATGTAAGAGTTGGGAAGCAGGAAACTTCCCCCCTTGATGTCCTGCTTTCACAGTATTGCTTAGGCATGCCCCATGAGTCCTTTGAAAGGCCACATGGAAGGACTTGTCACAAGTGATTTTTAGGGGAGCTTAAGGGAGTTAAATGTCAAACAGGTATAAGCAGATGAGAAAAATCCTTCATTCAAAATTATGTGGAGTACCCTTCTAACATTTAATCCAATGGAGAAGTGGATGCACAGGGTGGGCAAAAAAGTCAGTCTCTCTCTGTGATTCCTGGTGCCTGATCCCAGGGTCCCAGCTGGATGGTTTGGCTTGAGTGGGCTGACCATAGTGTGGTGTCTTATGAACAAGTGTGTCCAATGATATGTAAATGTCCTAACAAACCCGATCCTTCGCCATTCAGCACATGGTAGCGGTTGTCGTTCAGATTGTATCTAACAACATGTAAAGGTCTGTCCCAACTCCAGCCTGCTCCTGTCAGGGCTGAGTGGAAGCAGCTGTCAATGGACATTTTATGCAGGAATAGTTTTAACTCATTTTCAATGGTGGCAGCTTGTGCTGGATATAAGGATAATGCTAATTAATTTCACATTTTTCTGCCTCCAAATCAACTAACGTGTAAGGTATGCCCTTTTCCCTAGTTAGCTCTGCCTCTGGGTTTCAGCCCAAAAAGGAAGGCTAAAATTGAGTTTTACTCTTCAATACTACCTCTTCAACTGGGGGGAAAAAATCCAGGTTGTTTTTATAAGAATTTCAGACTCAGTTCACTTGTTCAGTTTGCTGGAGATTCGTTAGTTATGAGATGCAGGAAGCTATGTAGATGCTGTTTGGTGACTTCATAAATTGAAAGTGTGAAGCACGTTTCTACAAGGCTTGAGAAGGCTGAATGTCTTCTGTGTAGTTTTCAAGACATGAATCTTATCCTTTTGGTTTTAGTCCTTTTCATACATAGGTATAGCTTGTCCTGTTGTTTCCTACCTTTGCAGATAGGATAAGCACAGCAGAATTCACAGCAGCAGCTTCTGCATTTCATTAAGACACTTGATGATCCCTCAAGTGCATTTTCTGCAACATTGCCAAGATCTTATTCACTGCAAGCAATTTAAATAGCTTCTATGTAAATTTATATAAGTACTTTATACAGACAGCCCCTGCGAGGCCACGGCTGGGCTGTGCCAGTGCTTGGAGAGCTTGCATGGGTCACGTTGGTTTATAGTAGAGAAATGTTGTGTGTGAAATGACTTGCCCTTGGCATCACAAACAGGCAAAAGCACGACTGGCTTACAAATATTTCTGACTTGTATGTGGACATTCTTTAAGCAGTCTTTGAAAAATCAGCCAGTAATGAGGTCATTAGGCTCCAGAATTAGTACAAAGGTTGCAAAAGATATCTAGAATCGCATTCAAAATAAGCACTTAATGCTTTGGAGAATAGAATTTTGGCAGTGGCCTGCTTCCTAATAAATCTTAAAGGAATTCAGGATAGCTGGAGAAATAGAAATCTTTACGATACAAGAAAATGATTGGAAGAAGCTTAAAAATCAAATGACAGGTGGTAAGAAAAATGTATGCCACTAAAAATGGATTATAGTTTAGAGGATGGTAAAAACTAGCAATCATTAAAAGCTATAACCTCCTCAGACTTTGTCAGAGCCTTACACCAAGTGTGCAGAGAAAAATCATAGAATTAGTATTTGAAAGGAAAACAATAAAGCCCTGGACTGAAAGCAGTGCTAGTCTAACTGGCATGGTTTGTTAGTGGAACTGCTGTGTCAAGCCTTGCTTCCCTGCTAAGATAACAATGCATTTGAGAAGGGAACAGATCTGAGCAGGTTAAATTTATTTTACTGTGGGATTTCCATAGACCTTACCAAAAGCTGCTGATTGCTTCTTGTTTCTCCAGGAAGCAGTCAAGTATTTAAAAAACAAAGCCAACAACAACACAAACACACACACACAAAAACCAAAAAACAAACAAACAAACAAAAAAACCAAAAACAAAACCAAAAAAAAATGGGAGGAGAGAGGAGGAAGGGCCAGGTTTTCCATGGGATCAGTGAGTGGAGATAAGCAGGTGCCTCAGGAATGCCATGATGTGCTGTTATCATAAATCTCTGATGGGGGCAGCTCCATTGCCTGGTGCCGGTTGGTACCGCACAGCCTGAGCTGCCAAATGCAAAGGCACAGACATCAGACAGAAGGAATCCGTAACCCTGCTGACAAGGAGCCGAAATTGAACCACGTTGCCTGAGGCGAGAGAGAGAGCTGGAGTCCGTATGGACCCACACGGTTGATGCACTGCTCCACACTCAGCTTTGTCAGGGTAATTAGTAAGGGGCTGGAGAGGAAAGTGAAAACATTATCCATAAGGGATTTCATGATGAAAATCTTGAATTGACACAAGCCACATTGTTTGAAGACAAGCCACTGATCAATTAAAAAATGGTGGTTTGGATATTAATTGTTGGGTGAACAATCCTGCGTTCAGTCTCCAAAAGTATACTGTAAAATTGAAATGGACATGGAACAAGGCACCAAGAAAGATATAAAGCAACACAGGAACTATCCTAGACAAGACTGAGTTTGTTGCTTAGAAAAAAGATGAATCATAATGGGATATCTTTTCTCTACGCATAACAAATAGTAAATAAGTTGGCAGCTTTCATTGTCCCTCTTTAGAGTGCAGTAAGTGAAGGTTTGGTGATACTTGGAGGGAACTAACTGGAACAGAAGAATGACTGTTTCTGCACAGACCAGTGGAGTTAATGTTCAGAACTTTCACAAGACTTGGAAGGATTGAAGCAGTGTGCAACGATGTCTCTTGTATGTGCTCTTTGATTCCTAAGTGCAGTCAGGAAGCTCTTTGGAGCAGGTTGTGTCCCACCCCTGTGTTTATGTATGTCCTGGTGCATTGGGATTCTACTTCAGGCCTAGAATTTAACTTGTAGGTGTTCCCACAAAACCATGCAAATTTCTAGAGGTGAAACTTGTTACAAGGTGACTTAGCACTGGAATCAGAAATTCTCTTCTTTTTCCTTTGTTCAGAAAAACACAATAAATCTTCCCCGAAGCAGTATCATGGCAGAGTGTAACAGCAATGTTTTTTGGAGAACTTGAGAGAGTTTCAATGCGTTTCATTACTGATGCTGAATGAACTGGCTGAAATGTCTGCAGGATTCTGGGAGGGTACATACAGCAAACATACCTAAACTAATTATTAAAATATGGGTGTTTTTGCCCTCAGTAAAAAAAAGCTTAGAGGGGTTAAAGCTGAATTCACAGCTGGGGAATTTGAGCAGAAGGGGATGGTGGGAAGTGTTAAATGTACTAATGTTATTTGTACCTGGTTTTTTGGTACTGATTTCCCTGTTCTTTTCACTCCTCAAAAAAGGATACCCTCTATGCCTACCCCTGTGGCTCTGACCACACTCCCAGCCCTATGGCCAGCCGGGTACCCTTGGAAGCAGCCCCACTCCTGGAGAAAAATGAAGCCCGTCTGACAGCTGTGGCAGTGAATGTGGAAGATGGCCACACAATTGCTTTTCTGGGAGACAGCAGAGGAAGGCTGCACAAGGTATGATCTGCATGCAGCAAAAAGGATAAAACTAACCAAGAATGCTCAGGTAGAAGGGGGAAAAGGCAGTTTTTCTTTTTCCTTAGGAAGTGGGTTCCTACTAAAGATTGTTATTATCAGACAGTCTCTTCTCACCCTGTACTGCCTGTCGAAAACGTGAATGCCCTAAACATGGTCACATTGCCTTTGGTTGCATCTGCACTGAGCCAGCAGCAGGGCTGGTACATCCTATGTGGTTTGCACAGGTATTTCTTGGCTTGTGCTTCATGTGGCTGAAGTCACTGCATGGGGGTTCTGGTGGGAGGTTAAAATCCTTGCACACAGCAGTGGTTCCCGCTTGTTCCCGTTGTTCAATGGGTGCCCCCAGCTCCTGTGGGGGGCTTTGCTGCTCACAGCTGTGACTCTCTTGCAGGTGTACTTGGGAGCCCAGGGAGAGGCACACACCTACGCTTCGGTATCTATCCAGGTGAACAGCATGGTGAGTGGAGACCTGCTGTTCGACCAGTCGCAGGAGCACCTCTTTGTCATGACCCAGTCAATGGTAAGAGCAATACAGTCCCTTCCACAGAGGAGTAGGAAGCACTAGATGTCCAGACAAACTGCCAACAGGAGTGGGGGAGACAGAGAAACTGCACCTGGCTAAGCCTGTGCTGGGCAGCAGCTGCCTGCCAGTCTTCTTACAGGAATGGGGACTGACCTTTCCCAAAAGCTGGAGGAAGCATGGAGAAAGCCTGTTACCCTAATCCATGGCTTGTTTGCATGTGCATTTTCTGAAGTCTGTCGGGCTGTATCAGCAGTGATGGAGGAATGTGAACTGCAGACTGTAAAAAGCTACTCTTCTGGCATGAATACAAGGGACCACCAATTCCTGGATTCCGCTATGTTGGGCAGGAACTGTTTGGACAACAGTTTGCATCTCCATTTGAGCAGAAGAAAGCCACTAGGTTCACATGTGACCTGTCTTGGTTTTACAGGAGATTAAAAAGAGAAAAGAGAGATTTTGTGTAATTAAAGTGTAGCATTTCTGTTTTTAATCAGTAAAAAGATGAAGCTGTTGTCCTGTAACCTACAAAAAGCAGAAATGTATGGGAAATGTCTTCAGATGGCAGCGGTGTTCTTTGACCAGGGATATAATAACAGACTTGCAGATGAAATCAAGTGGTGGAAGGATCCATGTGAGGCACCTTTCTCTTTACCCCTGCTTTCTGTATTTCTATTTGTGCCTAGAGGCATTTGGAGAAGAGGCATCACAATGCCTCAGGCTTTTGGGATATTGGTGTCTGCTGAGTAGGAAATCCAGCTATGGATACTTTATTTGAGAGGATTTGTACCACCACTCATATCAGCTCCTTGAGCTGGAAAGAAGAGGATCCTCCTAGCAAAGGAAAAGCAGTCCTTGAGTTACTCTGAGGGAAAGAACAAACAAAAAATGAGAGCCACTGCTTCCCTTCGCTCCCCCAGTGCACTTTGAGATACTTGTAAAATTTGTAACACTTCAAAGCAGGAGTTGAAATCTGTGAGTGGAAGAAGATTAGGGAAATCTGAAATATATCCTTAACAGTAATTGTTCTGCCACTTAGAAGATGCAAATTACATCATTTACTTAGCAAAAGTAATATGTCTGGGATTAGAAGCTGGTATTTTGAAGTAGCTGACAGTAGTAGCTGGAGTGTAGTAGCGGATTAAAGAGGGCAAGAGGCTGAAATCAGCAAGGATGGTGAATTAAAGCAGAAGAATTTTGCAAGTAAAATTTACCCCAAGATGGCAGAAAGTTTTTGTTCCACATTGATCAAAGCTTCAGGGTCTGCTTTCGGTCAAAGTGATAGTTCTGCCAGGTAGAGCTGGGCAGTAGTGCAGATGGATTCAGAGGCCTCAGCTGTAGCTGCTGTCTCCAGCTTCAGTCACCTGCATGTCAGGAGAGATGATCTCACATGATAGAGTCCAGAAAAGCAAAAGAGTGGATGATACTCAGTCAACTATTCTGTAATTCACTTTGCTAAAATGCAGTTTTATGACAAAACAAAATTTCCTTCTTGCAAAATGTCTTGCAGAATAGCCAATGGATAGCAATACAGTTTGCTTTTCTCAGAGCCTCTTTACAGCCTGATGTTTAGATGTCCTTCACCAGTATGTGAAATGGCCATTCAGATGGTCTCTGGAAACTCATTCCTTTTTTCTTTGTCTTTATGGGAGGATAAATTGAGGATCAAGATGCTGTTTTGATGAGCACACAGATGATGGGACTTGCTAGTTAGGCATAAGAAGCCAATGATCTGTGGGCTGCATTGTGTATGCTATGTTTTCCATTTTTCATTTCTCTTTCTGACAGGTGGTAAAGGTTCCCATAATGGAATGTTCCCTGTACTCTGACTGCGAGTCCTGTCTGGCACTGAAAGATCCCTACTGTGGCTGGTGTGTCCTTCAGGGAAGGTGAGATAGATCCCTTTTCACCTGTAAGGATTTTGGAGGGAGAGTGCCTAGGGATTGTCTCCACTTATTCTCTTCCTTATATCTGTGTCTGGATTTAGTTTATTTTTAGTTCTTTTATGGGATATTTGTTCTAATTTACCATTCCTCTCTCTGCTTTCCTAAAACACAGCCAGCAGCAATAGCAGTTGCACAGAGAGGCATCTTTCCGTTGCTGTTTGTGTCTTCAGCACCACTCATGATTCTCCTGTTCATTAGTTTTCAGCCTTGTTTTAGTCTGACTTCAGCTCAAGCTACCACATTGCAAGTTTAGAGAAACTACCTTGTCTCTTCCTCTGGTGTCTTATTTAGCACTCTTTCACTTCTTGCTCCCCTACTGATGTTGCTTAATGAGACATGGTTTATTTCAATGTCTGTGTCTGCCTGCTGGCTCAGCTTCCCTGTGGAAAGTCACAGGAACTAGTTCATGACCTCTGAAGCCCAAGAAGTGCCTACCCATCTATAATTTCACAACAGTTCATCCTATTATTGAAGGTGGTGGGAGGTTGGGACTTCAGTGGCTTGTGTAGCAGCTTCCCCAAGATTCTAGCAAGGCTTGAGACAGCCAGTGTCTGCTTGGAAGCCAAACACGAACTGCTGCCCAGGTCTATCACAGGACTTCTTGCTGTTTCCCTGCAGGTGCAGCCGTCGCTCCGAGTGCTTGCGGTCCAGACTGAGTGAGCAGTGGCTCTGGAGCTTTAACTCTACACAGCAGTGTCTGTCTGTCCAGTCACTAACTCCAGCCAATATCAGCAGAGAGGAAAAGAGAAATGTGAGTGGTGGTGATCCTCTGATGATGCTCAAACTTAGAGAAAGCCCTCTGCAATCAGAGGAGTCACAAGTCTTTTCTGTTGCTTTCACGGGGGTGCTGAAACACTGAACCTTAAGTCACGTCATCTGCCTCACATGAGGGACTTATCTCCTGGTACAGCCAAGCTGTTAATTCAGTGCTTTGGTTGTTTCTTTGTATTTCCTTAAACTAAATGGCCTTGCCTGCTAAGAGTTACTGAGTATTCTGGAGTATGCAATGCCTGCTTGGATGGGGATGCTCCTTGTTTTAGTATCTATAAGGTGTCGGTGTCTGTGCTTTCAGTGTTTCTGTCACTTGCTGTGAGGAAGGCCGGAAAGGAGTGCCCAGAATTACAGCTCCTGTCTGGCATGTGATAGCTGGCAGAAAAGCTAAGAAGGTGTTGGAGTGATTTGAAGTATGTCATTGTGTCAGGAGGTGGCAAGAACCTGTCTTTTGCTAGAAGCTTGGGCAATGGGGGAAGTTGTCAGTTGCTGGAGGGATGCCAAGTTCAGTTCAGGAATGGCAAGAGGTGATGAATGGAATAGTCAGTCGTTGGAGACATTATAGGGAAATGAGTGCTTTTGTAGATAACTACTTTATGGGATTCTTCCTTTTGAAAAAACAGAACCAAAAAATTATATTAAGTGAAGGTAAATTATTTACTGGATGTTATTGAACTGACAGATATTCTTGGCCATCTCGGATTTACCTCCTCTGCGTGAGGAAGAATTTTACTCGTGTTATTTCGAAGATTATGAAAGCCCTGCAGTTCTGACAGAGTCAGGAATCATGTGTCCTTCTCCAGATCCCAGCCAAGCACCAGCTTTGCCAACAGGAACAGGTTAGTGAAATGCTTTAAATGGAGCATGATAGCTCTGATAACATTGTTGGGAGAAAGTATGTTGTAGGTCATCATATTGCCAGGATTAACAGCCATGAATGTATGTGGACTGTCAGCAGGTGTTCATTTCATTCCTCATAATATCTGCTTGCTTTCTACTTGTGTCGCACACATCCTGTGCTATTTTGGGCTGTTGCCCAATTCCAATGCCAAATTCTGATAGTTGGAAAGGAGATCCTGTTTGAAGGGTTGTATGCAAATCTGAATTTGATCTGAAATGCAGTCTAGAGAGGTGGCTGGTTTGGCAGCTTTTTCATAAATCTGGAGAGAAAACTCTCATAAATATTGCTTTATTATTAAAACCAAACAAAATGCAACCTTCTCAAAATCCATGTAGTTGGAGAAGGAAGTACATATAAGGAAATGTAAGGAAAGGCAATAAGCAACACGTGGTCCTTAAAGATAGAAATAAATCTTCAATGTGGCACAACCTCAGAAAATACAGGGTCTGCCTGTGAACAATAGCTGGCTGAGTATTGCTGATTGGCCACTCTAAAGAACCTGGAAAGTTCTCGATTTGATTTCTTTGCATTGGATTTTACCCAGCCTGTCAGTGTGAGCTCTGATGAGCGGATCTCCTCAAAGAGCTTGTTCATCTGAAGTAAAAGGCAGGTGTCCATTGGGACACATTCCACACCATTCACCTAAATGGCTGAACAGATTTTTCTATGCAAGTATGCAGCTGGCTAATAGGTATGAAGCAATCTCCATGGATATAACATGACACCAGAACCCAGCTAACACACTCATTCAATCTCAAGCACCTTCATTTTCAATATTATTTGCAGTATTTTAATATCAGGCATTCACACTGCTTTAGTCTGGAACAAACCCACCAGGTCTCCATTCAGAGTGGTTAGGCAAAGAGGGGAGAGGGCTTCATGCACTGCCACTGCAAGCAGAGTGGGCAGCATTTGCTTCCCTGTTTAGTTGTATGGGCCTGAATTTAAGGACAGTTGTGAAAAATCAGTGTAGATAGAGCCACAGCCTAGTTCTCATTATTACAGGCTTCAGATATTCTTATCAACTCCTTTGTAAGTCAGTCTTGCATTTATTCCAAGATGCCTTACCTACATTGCTTTCATATTGTGTCTGAGACTTATCAAGTGGCTCCTGTTCTGTAGCATAAACTTGCTTGTGGATGGTTTCTGTCCCTTTGATCTATTTGTGTTGTCCTTTTGCTTCCGCAGTGCTTCTCCCACTCAATGAACTATGGCCAGGCATTCCTAGCACAGAGTTTGGCTGTTTAACTGTGCCAGCTTCTTCTTCATGTTCTCTTGCTCCTCAGACTTCCTCTCTCCTTCACTGTATTATTCCTTCTCTGTGTGGATTCTCTATTCTGCTAAGATGAATTTGAAGCTGGTAACCAGATTCATAGATTGTTTTCTAAATGAGATCTCATTTAGAGATCTCATTAGGGTCCCTCATTAAGGCCTTAGATACCAACACTTTCCTACTTATTCCTACTTATATTACTTTCCCCTGTTCACTGAAATATTTGCCATTTTCAGCTTTATTTTAAAGGTTGCATTCCAGCTCATCCATCTCATGTAGCTGTTGAGCTCCAAGTTAGTAGCACAAACTCTTGCTCTCAATCTGCAAGTGCTCAACCTCAACTTCTGTCAAACAGCATTATTGGCAGTCATGGGAAATAATGGCCTTTCTGGAGAAAGGAGTATTTATAAATACGGTGTCATAACCCTGAAATCCTGGGAGGTGTTAGCTCTTCCACCACTGCCAAATGCAATCACCTCTATGACAGTGATAGGAGCTGGCAGTATTGCACTAACTCCAGCCTCCAGCTGCATAGGATATACCCTTATTTTCTGCACATCCTGGGTTTCAATGCACCCCTCATCACTGTTTTGTTAGCATACTGCTTCCCTTGCCATCCTATCAGGAACCCAGCTTAGACCTGACTGGTTCTTCACATGTTGACTGTTTTCTTGTGACTAGAGATTGCTTGCAAGAGGAGCTCTGAAATCTCATTCTCAGAGGAACAGTGCACAAGGTTCTTGTTATTTATTGTTATTGCAAACTGCCTTAGAGAAACAGCAGCTCCTGGGTTGAGCAGAGAATGCAGTATGTTCCCATTATTTGGAGAGCTAATAACTAACTCTAAAGCTGGAGGCATTTGCCTGGGACAAGATTAATTAGCTGATTCGGTACTGTCATATGCAAAATACCTTCTTCCAGCTGATGCTATCGGCTGCAGTAAGTTTTGACCATCTCTGCAGCTATTTGGTCTACAGAAAACAGTGACAGTCTCTTCCCAAAGAGGACAGGGCTATCCTGAGGCTTGTAGTTGATGTGAGACCTGGATATTTTAAAGCAGATGAGCCTTCAGTTGTTGCAAGTGAGATTAGAAATCTTAGAAACCTCTTCCCTGACTCATTTCTTAGTCTGGTTATAGAACAAAGCTCTCAAGGTGAAGGCAGCATGCAAAGGGCACATCAGTTCTAAGTGTTTCATTTTCCTTTGGATGACAAAAGAGGACAATCAGCTTTGAGCCTCAGTGTAACTTTGTCCTGTAATACAGAGATGGCAGTGAAATTATAGAGATAAAGATGGACAGGTCTTCAGACTAGGCTTCCTTCCCATGTGTTGGCAAGAGCTGTCACAAACTACTCCTGATGAACTTGTCCAACCTGTTTTTAGTGTCCATAGGATAATCCAGTGATTGAGGTGCTGGAAGCCTGGAAGGGAATCTGTCTCAGTGTTTGACAGTGTCTATCCTAAAGCATACTGTGTCTCCTAACAGTGTGGCAAACTTGTAGGGGCTCCATGTTTAAGAAATTTTTATTTTCATTTTCAGATCATGTCACCATAAAGCTTGTAGTGCGTTTCCATGACATCTTCATTGCTTCTGTGGACTTCTCTTTCTATGACTGTGCTGCAGTGGCCCTGCTGTGGAAATCGGCACCGTGAGCACCTGCTTTTTCTCTTCTGTAGTTTTAGGGAGGGTGGCTGTCCCTTTCTGGGTTGTCCTGTCTTAGCAGCTGCTTTTCTGTCATCCTTCCAGGTGCCAGAAGTGTGTGAGCAGTCTCTGGGGATGTAACTGGTGCATCCAACAGCATCTCTGTACCCACAAAGCAGCCTGTGAGGAAGGAACCATTATCTACAATGAAAGGGTGTGTCTCCTGCTCAATCCTAGTCCTGTGTGCTCTCACAGCCTCAGTGAGTCAGATCTCTTCTGAGGTAAAATGCAGCTGTCAGTCACATCAAGCAAGGAGTGAGCTGTTGGAGCAAAGAGGAGCTCCCCTTGGAGTGACACGAGGATCTGCATCCCTGGTACTCTAAGTTTCTGGGGAAATGCCATCAGATGAAACAGGTTACCCTTGTCCTGGGGCTATGCAGCCAGTGTTGTCAAAGTGGAAGGACAAGAACAAGCTGACCGGGATGTGGAACAGGTGTTCAGTTTGTGGCTGCCACAGGTGGCCTTGCATTTTTGTGGAGTATGAAGACCAGCAGACCTCCCTCCAAGAGGAGGCCAGTGCAGGCATCTGTGGGAAGAGGGAGTGTTGCTGGATCTTCTGCACTGTGAACGTTCCCCAATCCCATTGCGAAAGATGGTATAAGATGTAACTCTTGTTGAAATTCAGAGAGTGAAACAGCCTCCTGTCTGTGGGAAGTCATACGGAGTGTTCTTCTGCTTGGGTTTTATTCTGTTTCATTTCTTTCTCTCTTCTCATCCCACCGTGTTGTTTCTCTTTAGGCCCAGATCCCAACCTCAAGCGTGTATCCCTCTTCAGCTGCTCCCCTCACCAAGTCCTCTACCACAGCCCCCACCACGGCCACAAAACCTGTCACCAGCCCTGTGCATGTGGGCCCGAGCACTGTGCCCCACACAGAGCCCATCCACCTCACGCCCTCGGCGGCCTCGCAGACGACGCCGGAGCCGGCGCAGAGCCCCAGCTACACCCACCTGAGCCTCTCCACCGCCGCCGCCTCTCTCCAGGCTGCCACAGAATCCCCGCTGCCACCACCAGCAGACAAACCTGCTGTCACTGTGCCAGAGACAACTTCTCCTGCTGCATCAGTCCTCTCCAGCCCGTCTAAAAAGGTGGATCACACAGCCTTGCCCACTGAAGGGCCAGCCACAGCCCAGGAGGCCTGGCACACAGACCCACCCACCACCCTTGGGGGTAGCCCTCTCCACACCTCTGCAGTGGCAGCTGTAACACCTTCCCCTCACGTCACAAGTTTCAAGTGGCCTCAAAGTCCTTTTCCTACCACAGAGGCATTGACATCTGCCATCTCATCTCCCCAGACCCACAGCCAGGTGCCAGGGAGTCCTGTTGTCTCTGATGATGCTCCTGGATTGCCAGGAACTGAGCTCTCTGTTTCAGAGCTCCCAACATCAGCTCCCCCACAGTGGCTGCTGGAGGAAAGCACAGAGCTCCAGGACACAGAGGACTGGATGGATTTGCTGCAGGCTGAGAATGACACATCTCTTTTCTCTGCTTCTACTCTTCTGTCGGGTGATGGTGATTCTTCAGAGAGGGATGTCCCTGACTTTCCCAGGATCCTTCACCCTGACCTCGATTATCAGTATGATGCCCCTGAGTTTTGGGAGGAGGTAAGTTATTGGCCTTTTGTAATTCACAGTCTAAGACTGTAACTCTTTGAAGTTTTCTTACAGATTGCCAGTCTAGTATTTCAGCACACAGGAGGGGTTGTGTCCTGTGGTTTTTTTCAGAGTGAAGAGCCTAGCTGGGGTCCAAATGCATGTCCCTGCGTGCAGGGAATCCAGGGTTCTTCGCTGTTTCCAGTCAATGTGGCGAGGAAGATAACCCTGCTGGGAAAGAACTTCCATCTCTATCAGGTAGTCAGCTCAATGTCATCACCATCAAGAAATTGCATTAATGCAGGGCACTGTTTGGGCAGCCTGGCCACTGGACTGCTAAAAATTTGTGTATGATACAGATGTTGACTCTGCCTAGATTTCTCTTAGAGGAATAACATATTTCTGTGCATAAAGAATTCCATAGCTAGATATATTGGTGTGTAGAAGGTCACCCAGAGAGAGTACAGGTGTGCACCAGCCTGCTGGAGAACATCTGCATGTATTTGGATTAAATTGCACCTGTGCTGCACTGCAAAGGGTAGTTCTTGGAATAACTTTCTGCTGAATCTGTCCTGTTTGTTTGTCTCCATAAGCTAAACATAAGTCATCTATTCCCTTTCCTTTCTGGCATGCTGATGTTAATGTGGCTATTTCTGCCGTACCTGAAACTTCTGCAGGGGGGAAAACCACCCTTGACAACTGTTTCTTGGGTGTGCCTCTGATAAAAATTCTCTGTGCTTCTGAAGACAGAAGATGCTTTAGTAACCTTTGACAAAAAAACAACTTAAAGCATGCAGCCCACAGTCTAATTGTTACTTTATACATTCAACCTGACATACTGAGCTGCTCAGAGGAGCAGAGCTGGTTCCAGGGAGATGCATATCTAGCTTTTTTACAGAAGTGTCTAAGCAATTCAGTGGAAAGTTTACAGAGGAGGAGACATATACACTTACTGTTTTTGACATGCTCTGCCCTAATCTGTGTACTTTATTCTTCATCTCCAAGCTAGTGTTTCAGAGGGATGAACTGGCATAACTTCACAGTCCCACTCTTTTCGGTTCTTTAATTTCCCTCTGTGCTAAGTTCTCCGCACAGTGACACATGCACACCCTTCTAGGTGTTTTATGTTGGTTTGCCTTTCATATATGGAGGCAGTCACAGCATAGAGAGCCCTTGAATATAGCATAGAGTTGGCATAATGAGGGGAATGAGAGGAGCATGCTGCTGTCTTGGTGGCCTGGGGAAAGGTGCTGAACTGAAGAGGCAGGAGGACACTTGTGCAGCCCGAAGCTCTGTGTCACTGAGAAATGGTGCCATGTGTCTCCTCCTGCAGGACCAGCAGTGGGACTATGAGTGTGTCTTGAATTTGGAGGGGAGGACAGTGGTGATGGAAGCTTATGTGGAAGGAGAAGAAACAAACAAGTCCTTCTGTTATATCACTTGCCAGATGAACCAGGTGAGTGCTGGGATTGCTGTGCCATTACACAGTTCACACAGGTGCTGGTTTTGCTCAGCAAAAGAGTAGGATGGAAGGCAAGCTCTGGAGAAAAAAAGCACATTTTGCAAAAGTATTTGTGGAATATTCAGCACTCTGGATGCTGTGATGCTGCTGCATACCAGTACTGGTACCTTCAACCTCAGGAAGATTGTGCAGTCTGAGCCACATGACCTGTTGCTGCACTAGCTGTAGCAGGAGATGGTGCTGTCTCTGAACTGGCCAGCGTGGTGCCACTCCTGCTTTAGCTTGAGGCACTGTTGTTTGTCATTATCTGCATCATGACTCCTGTCAAACCTCCATGGTGACTGTTCTTCTGTGAGAAGAAAAATGCTGTTAGTACTGATTTTGTCCTTGGTGATAGAAGGGAGCCTGTGAATTTAAAATTGTCAGGGAAAATTAAAACAGACATGTACACTTATGGATGCTGTGTGAATTTTACTTAAGGCAAGATTTGCAAGCAGAGATGTTATTTTGAGTTCAGAAACTCATACAGTTAAGGGAGAAGAAAAGCACAGGCTCTTGTGCACATGAGCCCTGCAGACCAGTTGTGATCCTACATTGTCAGTTCTACTGAAATTACATAAATGCCAGCTTGAGCAGCTTTCTGAGCAGGTGGCTTGTAGATAGGAATTGGCCACTTAGGAATGCAGTTAGGAAGTTAGACAAGTATTGTTGTGAGCACAGACTTGGTTTTCAGCATTCATCTTGGTGAACCAAAACCTGCTACTCTTTCTAGAGCAGAACTGTGACTGTGAACCAGTGAGGACAAGCCTGTGCTGCCACTGCCCCAACTAACCTGCCTTGTCTACATGCATGGAAGCTCCATGTAGGCTGTATGTGCCATGCACTATTCAGTATGGATGCTGGTGCTTTTTGTCTGTTCAGCTGGTTTGTTTTTGCCTCTGTTAAGTCTTCTTGATCTTTGTCTTTGCAGTACAGTTACACAGCACCTCAACTCGAATTCAATGCTGTGGTGTTTGTACAGAGGCGACGACACCTTCGAGTGGACAGTGCTGCAGATCTTCATGGTAGGAGTGCAACACCTTCCCAATAAAGACACAGCAGATGAGGTAGAAGGGAATTGAGAAATCCTCAAATTAGGCTTTTTGTACCTGTGGTAGTCCTATCACAAGAAAACTAAGGAAAACAGAGCTTCACTTCTGTCAGTTTTCATGGGGGCAGGAGGAGGAGTGGGGTCTGTAAAAGACACCAGGTTACTGGGTTATGCTGTGCCCTATGGAGATGTTTGTAGGTACCTTTGAATTTTTCTCCTTTGCAGTGACTTTTTACAACTGCTCTGTGGGACACACTGATTGTAGCCGCTGCCAAACAGCTGACTCAAAGTACAACTGTGTGTGGTGTGGAGGTGACAACCCCAGCTGTATCTTCAGGGGCTCTTGCAAGGAAGAAATTGAAGACCTGTGTCCAGCACCTCTCATTCACTCCGTGAGTAATTTGCTCACTGGTGTACTGCACACAGGGCAAGGAGGGCTCCATTCTGCAGTGGAAATCAAAGGGCTGTGAACTCAGAGTGCAAACGGTGCAGCTCAGTAATTTATTGACCTTCTAAAGAGGAAGTTCAATTGTCGACCCTCAGTGTTGTGAGGATTCTAGACTGTTGTTGCTGGGCTTTCAGTTTGCTGGTAGAGAACAGTGGGGACTGATTTGTTTGTGTCTCAGCTGAAACTGGCACACCAGAGTCATTCAGGAGCTGGGAAATGGTCCACAGGAAGTATCCTTCAACTGTCCTGAGCCAGACCCTGAAACAGGTTGGCCCAACTATGCCTGGGGCAGAGGAGGGTAAAACCTAATGACAGCAGCACAGCTACAATGGGAAAGGCATGACAGGTTACTGGAATTAATTATTTTTGTTTGTTTATTTTAAATGTTTCTTGCTAACTGCCACATGACAAGTGTCTGTAGCCATGTGTCCCTTTTGCTGTCAGCTTGTCCTCCCTTCAGTGGCACACAACGTCCATGTGCTGCATCTTGTCTTAGTTTACCTTGGATGCTGCTCAGGGACAGAGCTTTGACATTTGTGCAGCATGCAATTCATTGTTGTCCTGATGCTGAGGGGGAATGGTGCTTGCGGCTTCAATACTAGTAACATGTATTGGCTTGTGCATTCCCACTTTTCAGCAGAAATGCCCTGTGGAGTGGTCAGCATGTCGATGGGAAGGCAAAGCGCAGGGCAGCCTTTGCCTTCTAAGTGAATTATCATCTCTGGGTGGGGGCTGCTGGCATCAGTGAGGTATGGGAAAGAAGGCTCCAACTGTGGTGTTCTTTATGACCTTTCTTCTGATGAGGCTGCAACCTGGGACTAGTCCAAGCCAGTAGGAGGAGTCAACAGCAGTGACCTGAGCAGGCAGAGTTTGCACCAGGGCAGCTGAAGGGCTCTGTGCTGTAGATCAGTCACCCGCCTGTGGAGGTCTGAGATGCTGTGACATTTACACGTGCGCGGATGTCTTTGCAGGTGTACCCCCTGTCTGGACCAGTGGAAGGTGGCACTAGAATCACCATCACTGGCTCAAACCTCGGGCAGAAACATCAAGACATTGCAGAAACTGTCACTGTTGCAGGAATTCCCTGTGCCGTAGATGCTCAAGAGTATGAGATCTCTAGCAGGTAGAGTATCTGTGAAACCTCCTCCCAGAGGCAGGCGCTGGCTTTTCCCTTGGCTGCTCACCCAGCCTGAGATGTCTTTGCCTTTGCTGTAGTAGGTGTTGAGCCCTGCCCATTCCCAGGGGGTGCCCTGAGTAAGGTCACTGTGTGAGTAGTTGCTCAAGCAATGACCCTAGAAAGATAAGGTTGTCTACAAGGCGACAGCCAAACAGTGATGGTGTATTCCAACAATGCTGCCCAGACAGATCCCACAGTCAGGTCAGGGAGTTGTGGGCTCAGAACCCTACAGTTTCATGGGTGTCTCACTCAGCCACTGGAGATTTCAATAATGCAAAGGACATGGCTTGTGGAAGTATCCCTGATAGGGAAATAGCCTGACCATGTCAACACAGGACGAGAATGGGAACACGTGGTTGAAGGCACACCCGTAGACTGTCAGTCTTACTTGCTAGCACGACTTCTTCCCAGGAACAAACTCGAAGAAAAGATCCTCTCTGCCAGGGACAGATGAGGAGGTCCTGGTCGGCCCAGTGCCGCTCTTCTGGTGGCCAGGAGTGCCTGACAGGTCACACAGTGCTTGTAAAAGTAGTGGCAAGGAGGAGAAGCAGAAAGGCCTATCCTGCTGAATCTGGCTTATGTCAGTGGTAGAGAATTGTGCAGCTGGTGTGTCTGGCCAAGGCAGAACAAAATAAAAATGCAGTAGTTGGGTGTTAAGAGGTATGAATGGGGGATAACTAGGAATTAAGGAGAAAAAGATATTTGTGTAATTGGCCTGTGG
Organism: Cettia cetti; assembly: GCA_013401135.1. NCBI lineage: Eukaryota > Metazoa > Chordata > Aves > Passeriformes > Sylviidae > Cettia > Cettia cetti. The sequence continues at coordinate 34,371 of VZUI01029691.1, read as the reverse complement.
CAGGGCAGGTAGGTAGGAGTTTTGGACAAGGGAGAGAGAGGAGCCAAACAACCAGCAGAAGAGGAGAGCAATTGTGAGTAACCTCTTACCAGAGCTATCACAAACATGTTTTTCCATTCCATGGTAGTAGTAGTTGTAGCATCCTTCCCTCTAGGAGCCAGGTAAGATCCTGCTGGGAATGGCCTGCTGTGTTGAGCAGTGTTGTCCTGTCTGTGCAGTTTGTTTGTCTGGATCCATCTGCTTTCTGTTTTCATCCTAAAATTAGAGCATATTTTTTCTGGGGTTAGCACTGTCTGTGTTCTGTATCTGTAAATCACCTGGCATCACAGGGTCTTGGCTTGGACTGCACTGCCTAAGTTCAAATTCCTCAGCCTCTTTAGTTAAGGGGATATAGCTGTGAACCTGGAACCCGCTCCTGAGCAAGGCCCAGACAAAATTAATCTCCTGCTATACAGGAGGGCTGGGAAGTCTCCTGCAAATTAGCTTTTCTGTTAGCAAATCAGTGCTGTAACATGGAACCCCTTGCTGCTCTGTTCCAAGTACAGTTTGACTTTTCATCTTGTCAGCATCTCCCGTAGCAAATTGTGTTTGGAAGAAGGGCTGGGAGGAATGGCTGGTGCAGATCAGGGGATCTGGCTGTTTGCCGAGGCCACTGGCTGAAGACCAGTGACAGCTAAACCCAGGCCTTGAGTCTTCGCCATTAGTGCATCAGACACAGCACTAATGTATGGATTGACCACTACTGGCCTGAGGTCCCTCCAGATGCAACTGATTTTGATCAACTCTGGAAAATAGAAGAGTTCTTGGAATCTCTGCATCTGTGACACAGTGGGATTCATCCTGTCCCAGAAAGAATAATCTTAGATAGGATGGGTCTATTTGGAACTGGTCCCTGCTTTGTTCTGCTGCACCTAACCCAGCTTTTTTTGGAGGTGTTTCTTGATGTTTGCTTGCATATTCTAAGCATCAGATAAGGCTGGAAGAGGGGAACTGTGGTTGCTAGGTGTTTTTAGGACATGCTACAATGGATGCATCTCCCCTGCTCTCCCGTGGTGTGACCTTGTTCTTGGATTGTCCTGCAGCATCGTGTGCGTCACCGGCGGGAGCTGGACAGAGAGGTTTGGGCATGTAGTGGTGGAGGTGCCTGGAGGAGGTCGTGGAGTTTCTGGTCATGTTTTTACCTATCAGGTAATGTAGCTATAATATCTCCCCTGTCTTCCCAGTATCTCTGCTAAATGGCTGTTTATTGCATGAACTTACAGGACTTTACCTGGCACTGCTGGTACTGCTGGTATTTTTATCTGATTTTCCTGCTGCTTGTGTTGTATGGTGTACTGGGATTTTTTTTTTTTGGTTGGTTCAGTTTGTTCCGCCCTCATTCCCCTTTAGATTTTAGGAACAGCTGTACTGGTAATACTAAAGATCCTGTAGTCTAGTGATTTTTTTTTTTTTTTTTTGACAATGGTGACCATTAAAGATACACTGTATTTTTCCTCTATGTTTCCAACTTGAAGATTTTTTTTTATTGGTGGCTTAACATCTTACCAAGACTTCTGACTTTTCTTTTGTTAATATGCAAATTGCTGTTTGAACATGCTTTTATCTTCTGACCTACAACATCTGGTGGCAGTAAGTCCAAAATTCCTGTGCATTGTGCGGAGAAATGTTTCCTATCATTTTTAAACATGTTTCTGATAACTTTTTGATATCTTAAACCCAGCAACTATAAAATAATATTTAAGTAACTTTTAAATACAATTGCTTCTTTATCTTCCTTTCTTTACAAGTTAAGTATGTAGTTGCATGTCCCCCTCTCCCATGGGAAGGGGAAAGAGATTCTGACAAGTCTTCAGCTCTTCCATTTTTGGCTTGATAGAACCATTTTATGTACTAGGTTATGCTTGTTGCTCTTCTCTTTGTTATCACCAGGATGCTATTTAGAGAGTAGCAATAGTGTACATGTTTATTTTTTATCCTGTAGCTTTCCCTCCTTCTTCTTACTTCATGGATCTTGCTTTTTGTTTGTCAGCAGTGACTTACTTGTGTCACTCTGCCTGATTTCTCTAAATTTTGCTGCAGCTCCTCAGGGGTACTAAATTTTTTTTTTGTTACAGCACAGATCTCAACAAAAATTCTCTAGGACTCCCTGCTGTTAATCTCCTCATCTGCTAGGCAAACAGGCAATTTATTTGCTACTTTGTTTTTCCTAACCTGAGTTATTAATCCAATTACTGATCTGAACAATCCCTTTGGACTGTTAATCCTTGGGTTTATTGTGAGGCTCACAGCTCAGCTGTTTGCAGCATCCATATGCCTTTGGCAGTCTGTGGGAAGGTCCTGGATTCATGGTTCTTGCTGGTATGATTGATCCCTCCTCTGCTCAGTAAAGTTGCTGCTGGAGTATAGCTGAGGCCTGCATGTGGTTTGGATCTGTAGCTTCTATTTTCACAGCATTGGAGGACACTGAACACATTCTGCTGTTTTCTTTCCTTGTTTTTTCTTTTGAAATCCTTGTCACTCAGTTCCCTTTTTTTTTTCTTTTTTTTCCCTCCCTCTTGTAGAATCCAGAGCTGAAATCCATTGTTCCAACGCAGGGTCCCAAAGCAGGAGGAACCTGCCTTACCCTTCTAGGCTCGAAGCTGCTGACTGGGCATCCTAATGAGATCAGTGTCCTGCTTGGAGACCTCCCTTGTCAAATGTAAGATCAGAACTTGACAGTGTGCTAGCTGTGCACTGCCGTAAGTCCTTCCCAGAGCCTCCAAGGGTGTGATGCTGCCTGGAGCAGCTGGAGCTATGCCTTACTCTGTGTTCCAGGGGATCTTCCCCGTGAGGGTCATGGCAACAGCCTCAACCATCTTAGATCCTGGCCCACCTTCCCCGGATGTGAGCAAGGCTGCTCATATCTGTTCTGCTTGTCCCTTGACAGGACTGTAACCCATCCTGACACTCTGCTTTTGCTGGTGGGGAGCTGCAGCTGGCTCCTCCAGCCTGATCCCAAGAGCTGCTTGTTCTCTTGCACCCTGGGACACGTACACCTGCCTCACCTCACTGCTGGTGAGAAGCTGCATGTGCCTCGGTAGCATGTGTCCAGTCCCTTCAGTCTGGACAGTGACTGTACCTGCTTTTTGTCCATGTGCTGCTCCTGACAGCTGCCCAGCAATTATTACTTGCACAGATAAGGCATAAGAGCTTTCAGCATGAGATTTAGGAAAACAGCAGAAGAGGTTTGCAGACTCTCTGCAAAGAGAAAGGCACAGTACTATAAAATCTGTTTCTGCAGTGGCTGTGTTAATCCCTTGTTCTTCTTTTCTCTCCAAGCCTCTCTGAGATGACAGAGGATCAGCTGGCATGCCAGACAAGTCCCAGCAATGTGTCCACAGAACTCCCAGTCACCATCAAATATGGGGAGCAAGAGCGGAGATTGGAAGGATCCCTCTTCAGATACACTCTGGATCCCAACATCACTTTTGCAGAGCCACCTAAAAGCTTCCTCAGGTAGAAAGAATGAGTGTCCCTTTCCCTGGGTAGCGTGCTGGGGCTGCAGCACCAATGGCATCTCTCTGAGGGGCACTTTGGAGCATAAACAGAGCTAATGAATAACAGGTGAGCCAGATCAGCTGCTTTTGTCTTTCAGTGGAGGAAGAGTGCTCAGAGTTCATGGATACAACTTGGATGTTGTACAGAAACCAAAGATCCGAGTTACAGTTTCTCCATCTGAACGCCGGCGCCGAGGAGTGGGGCGGTGGCGAAGGATCATCCCAGACTCTGAGTGTCCTGAGGATTCTCTGTGCAGCATCCAGCAGGTAGCACAGCACTCAGTGGGGGTGTGGGTGCACAAGGGTTGATGTTCCACCTCTGAAGAGGTGGACTTTCTGTCCCTAGGACTTTTTTTCTCCCACCACTTGCTGTTATCTGCTTGGATTGTACCAACAGTCTTGGCCCAAGGAAGTGTTCTCTGCCAGACTGAGAGGTTAAGCACTTTCACAAACATTTCCATGGACTGGGTCTGCCTTGGCCTAGAGATGTGCAGGATTGTGATGTGGGACAGAAATAGTAAGGCAGCAGTGTGGAGATAAAGAAATCTACATCTGAGCCAGAGAGCTTGTGTGGCTCAGTGTGCCTGTGCTTCAGAATCTTCCTTTTGCATATTTCAGTCTGTCCCTATAATTCCTGGGATCTCTTTCACTCTGAGATACAAAACCAGGCAGTGAAATTATCAGCACCACAATAATTTTCTGCTCTCCTGCTGCCAGTCTGCTGAGATGGGTCATTACAGAGGTATTGATGTGATCACCAAGGTCACAGAGCATGCAGCAGAATTTGCAGAGGTAGAGGGTGGTTTTGCAGCCCAAGTACAAAAAGGATTTGCATTATTACTGCAAATAATGAAGGGCCTCCTATACATAAATGTGCTCCTGATGCACATGCATCAATAACAGCTGGTTTTATCAATGTTCTTAGGAAAGATTTGTGGCTGGTAGGGCAGGGGAAAAAAAAATACTAATACTTTCACCAAATGTATAAAACATATCCAACCAGGCATGGGAACACTTTCACAGAAGCATTCAGACTGGGAAAAGAGCCTTGCATTGAAGGTATTTGGTCCTATTCTCTCAGAGCAGGGAAATCTAAAGCTGGTCTCTCTCCAGAATTTGCTGCCAGGGGAATGTCAGAGCTGATTCCTACTGCTGAGACCTTCCAACAAAGCCCATGCTTATGAAAGCTTTCTTTTAGAGGAACATGGGGAATTCCTCAGATCCTGGATTTTTCCCCTTTACAGTTAAGCAGGGTTCTTCTGGCATTTCTCCAGATTAGAAAAATGCAGACTGGCCCCAGATTGTTTGGGGTGAAAAGTATTGCCAAGCTGCAGGAGGAGTATTGGTGTTCCATTACTGACACTGTTTTTGCCTTTTTCCTTAGTTTGAAGAGCCATGTCTTGTTAACTCTTCTTACCTGATCCTGTGCAAAACTCCAGCCATTAACCTGCTGTTGAGAAATGTCCATATCAAACTGGAATTTATTCTGGATAATCTGAGCTTTGATTTCAACTCACTGCATCCCATGCCGTTCTCTTATGAAGTCAACCCCATCCTAAAACCATTGAATGCTGAGGACCCTGCCAAACCATATCGGCACAAGCCAGGAAGTGTCATCTCTGTGGAGGTAAGACAAAAACCAGCTGGAATTAATGTTCCTTGTGTGAAGTTTTAAGTTGGTGTCATGTGGCATCCAAGGTTTTTAAAACATTTGACAGGTTACAACCTGCCACAGCACAACTGTTTTGGCCTGTGGGAAACAGTCCATAAGAGGAGGGAAAAGAGTGCATCAAAATAGCCTCTTGAGTCCATAAATCATTGTTAGGGGCTTGTGGAAACTTCTGTGGTTTGTTTTTTGGGGGCTTTTTAACCGTAATAAACAGTTTATATATAAGATATTAGTCCTACATTATCCCAACATCCTGTTCTCACCTGTTGATTCTCTCATAACTACTTCAATTTTCTCTAGATGTAACTTAGGAGTAAAAGAATCCTGCCAGTGGGAAAGACCTGTTACTAAGTGAAGGCAGGAAAATCACTCATTAAAGATGATATAGAAGAGCACAATGACTATTTTTACTGTACACACAAGAAAAAAATTCTGAGGTATTTCTTTTGTATGGAAAGGTACTTTTCAGTCCAGTACTCTTAAAGGAAATAAAGGCTGCTGCCGTAGGTGCAAATTCTCCATGTGCTCTCCTTTTGCATATGGGTAAAAACTGTGAGGATGTAAGAACCTGGAAATGTCTAGACCACTGCCATTGGAGTTGAATGCATCTTGGAGATGTAGGGCAGTCTGAGAAGACTGGAAGAGAACTTTAAAAGACAAGAAGGTTGATCTGCCATAACCTTGTTGTTGTTCAACACAACGACACAGAACTCCAAGTTCAGAAGGCTGAGAAAATGACTCCGTTTATTGTTGGGATGTGTCTCCTTTTTATACTGTTTTACACAGACCAATTTGATTGGTGAAACAAGGATAAACCTCTTCAATCACATTGGTCAAACCAGAAGGACATCAAGAAGTCCCTCCTAGGAAAAGGAATGAAAACCTAGGTACAGTTAGAAAAACATTTCTCCTGTTTACAGAAGATTTCCTGGGAAAAGAATTTCAGAGAACCAAAACATCTTAGGCATGAAACCAGGGCAACAATAACTTGACAGAGCTCTGTGCTTAGAAAGCATTAAAGCATAAAAATGTAATTAACATCAGTGAGCGTGGTTTTATTGAAAAAAGAAAGTCTTAATCCCCCAAAATTAAAGCAAATAAGAGAAATAGCACAGATATGTTACACCTTTGAAAGGCATTGATTGACTCACCCGACTGTGCAGGTTAACTGACATGAGATTACCTTTTTAAATATACAGAGTGAAGAGCTGAGCTTAGCTGTGTGGCTGAAGAGCCTTAAGAGGACAGGCTATTTATAACTGTACTTAAGCAGTATGGTACAGGTCCTAAAGCTAAATCTAAGTCATATGCAACTGAATTTTTTTGCTTACAGAGTTAACTCCTGCAGCCTATTACATGTGAGCCTAAACAAAGAAGAAAAAAGGCCGTTTTCATTTCATGGTATTGGTCTCCTCCATCTTCTCTGAAGCCATGGCAAGACATAGTTGTTTTTTCCCTGATCTCATGTACTGTCCAAATCTATTTCAGGGGGAAAATCTAGATCTGGCTATTTCCAAGGATGAAGTTATGGCTATGATTGGGGAGGGAGTCTGTGTGGTGAAGACACTAACAAGGAATCACCTCTACTGCGAGCCCCCCTCGGAGCAGCCGGCTCCACGGCACCGCACCAAGCGGGAGGGCACGGACCTGCTCCCAGAGTTCACGGTAGGGAATTGGCAATGCTAACAAAAATCCTGTCATTTCCTGAAGCATGTGCAAGAAGTGGCTGTGGGATGTGAAGTTAGGAAAGGCAGACGCCCTGCTGAGGGATGGGGGAGGTAACAGGTGGCAGGGAACTGGTCTTGTTCTCAAATTCTGCTCTTAGCAACTGAAGTTGCCTGAAAGAAAACAATATAGCTGGGTTTACTGTGCTGTGGGCAGCTGTGTGTCCCCTGTGCTCATCCTGGAGAAGCCCTGTGGCTTTGTATTTCATTCCTGCACAGAGGAATGGAATCATCTTGGCAAATGCTTTCTTCTTACAGGTTCAGATGGGAAACCTGAACTTCCTCCTGGGCCGAGTGCAGTATGACACAGAAAGCCAGCTCACCTTCCCGCTGGAGGCACAGATTGGTTTGGGTGTCGGTGCCTCCTTTGTGGCACTGATTGTTCTGGTCATCGTCTTCATATACAGGTAAGAAGTTCTGACATGTATGAGGCCTTTAAGTTCCTCACAATGTTTTTCAGTGGATGTGACAAAGCATGTACCTCTTGGGCATAAAGAAGGTTACAGTTTTCTTTACTTTGTGCCAAATTCTGAGCCTGTGATGGTGTTGGATGCGGGAGGCCTGTTGCCCTGCTAGTCACAGTCTGCACTGTGGTTCATTCAGACTCTAATGGGTGCTTCAAGAGACACATCTGGTTTATGGAACACTGTGAGGTATCCTGCAAAGATGATGCTCTGTAGAAATCGCCACAGCACCAACTGCCCTGGAGCCTTTGGCAGCAACACAGCAGTTGGCAATGACAGTCTCTGGGAACAATTTTGCTTCTTATTGCAGGAGGAAGAGCAAACAGGCTCTGAGGGATTACAAGAAAGTTCAAATCCAGCTGGAAAATCTGGAAACGAGTGTTCGGGATAGATGCAAAAAAGAGTTCACAGGTCAGTCACTGGGCTGGGTTCTTGTAGCTTCAGGGAAACCTGGAGAACCACCCTCAACCCTACCTCTCTTCCCATTCCTCTATACTTGTCTGCGTAGTTTAGAGCAGGCAATAATTTATCCTGTGCCAGAGCATGCAAACATAGAGCCAGATTCTTGGTTTTTTAATTCTTTAGTTCAGAGCACAGTGGTCTATACAAACCTCTCTCATTCTACACTTCATCCTCCAGACTCAGATGAAGAGCTAAAGTCAAGACAGCACACTTGGAGGGATCTTAAGGACAGCTACTAGCCCAGCCTTTGTGTAGGGCAAGTTGAATTGCAGCCCATGTTCTGAGCTTACAAACCTTGCACTTCAGCTCTTTACAACTGTAGGAGACCTGGGGCTCTGAAATTCTGCAGGTGACTGAGACTGTCAGTCCCCAATTCATGTGTGAAGAAGTGAGGAGCAGGTCCCTAATACTCTGTATTTGCTGTAGGTAATGCCTGTAACCACAGATGTGTGCTCAATAGTGGCTTCCTCTTTATAAAATTGGAAACCAGCTCCTGATTAGAACTTTCCTCGTGCTATTTCTTCTGCTGCCTAATCTAGTTTTAAATGTTCTAGCAATGGGACCCCAACATGCCTCTTCCTGACAGGAAATATCTGTCCTCTTTCTCAGTCCCACGCTGCTGGCCCTGGTTCCTCCCCTTACCTCATGCTGTGCACCAGCAGTTGAGGTCATGTCAGTTGTGTTATCCTCATGGGCATTTTCCTTTCCCTCAGACCTGATGACTGAGATGATGGACCTCACAAGTGACCTTGTGGGCACAGGGATCCCTTTCCTGGACTACAAGTCCTATGCAGAACGCATTTTCTTTCCGGGCCACCGTGAGTCACCACTGCAAAGGGACCTTGACATCCCTGAGTGTCGAAGGCAAACAGTGGAGCAGGGCTTGGTCCAGCTCTCCAACCTCCTCAACAGCAAGCTCTTCCTCACCAAGGTAATGTCCCTCTCTCTGCTGGCAGCCTGCTGCAGGGCCACAGCCATGGCGCTGGCAGCAGGAAGTGGGCAGTGTCTGTGAAGCTTCATTCCTTAACAGCTCCCTGCACCACTCCTTCCAAGGGCCAGCAGCTGTGACTGCTTTGTTTTCAGCAGATTCACACACTGACTTATCTCTCTCCCCACCAGTTCATCCACACTCTGGAGATCCAGCGCACTTTCTCTCCGAGAGACCGGGCCTATGTGGCATCGCTGCTCACGGTGTCGCTGCATGGGAAGCTGGAGTACTTCACTGACATCCTCAAAACACTCTTGAATGACCTTGTGGAGCAGTATGTGGCCAAGAACCCCAAGCTGATGCTGCGGAGGTGAGTGATCCAGCCTGGTCCCACTGGTAGCTACCTGAGGGGACAGAGCCTTTCTGCCTGGCTGGCAAGCTCTGAAAGGCTCTGCCAAGTCTTCTAATCCCACTTTGCTATTTAGAGGTCCCTGGGTTTGCAGTCATGCCATGTTTGGAAGTTAAACTGAGATATCTCCCATATTTAGAACTCCAGTAGCCTCCTGTCTGGTCCATCCTTCTGAACTGAACACATTTCCCTTGTTTGAGACCTCCCCACCAGACTGTTCCCTGCTTCTTGTCTCTCCAATTCTGTAATCTGGTGCCTCCTTCAGGCTGACAAGTGCTTCCAATAATTTGTTTCAAAAGCATTAACTGTGCTGGTCTCAAAAGGCTTCTTTTTTCCTCTCCATTCTGTATCATGACTTAGTGTGCTCTTCTTCCAAAGGGAGTGATCTTTACCTCCAAATCTCCCCCGGTTCTGCACCACATTCTTGTGACCAACCTGATGCTCTCTTTCAGGACAGAAACAGTGGTAGAGAAGCTGTTAACCAACTGGATGTCCATCTGCCTGTATGCGTTTGTGAGGGTGAGCTCTTTGTCCTGTTGTGATGTGGAGGGGCCAAAAGAGAGGTGACAGGCACAGCTTTGTGCCTCACTTGTAGCTGAAATAGTACCAGGATGACCCAGTATTGCAGGGGGAGGAGTAAGAGCTGGGCTGCTCACCGAGAACAGGGGTTCTTAAATCAGCATCAATACCACTCATTTCCAGGATGTGTCACCAGGTCATGGAGGCCTCAGTCTAGCTCCTTTATCTTGAAATACCCAGGCCACAGGCTGGTCTGTGCATGGGAGGACAGACGCTCGTCTAATTCCTTTTCTGGAGGGCTGGGGAGGTGGCAAGGATTCTCTCAAATTAGTGACACAGAGGCAGAACAATGCCTTGGTCATGTGTATCTCTCTGGTAGCTGGACAGTGCACTTTTCCTGTGCATGGGGCAGGAGCTGTTGGCACAGGCTCTGTCTTTGCCTGCTGTGGCTCAGCTGCTGTATCCTCAGTCCTGCTTGATACACGTTTCCTGGTCTGGGGCTCTGCTGGGAGGAGCAAGCTGAATTTCTCTCCTTCCTTCCTTGCCAGGATTCTGTTGGGGAGCCCCTTTACATGCTGTTTCGAGGAATCAAACACCAGGTGGACAAAGGGCCAGTTGACTGGGTGACAGGGAAAGCCAAATACACCCTGAATGACAACCGTCTTCTGAGAGAGGATCTGGAGTACCGCACTCTGGTAAGCTCCAAATCTTCTGGCCTCCCTCGTAGACAGGGCTGAATGTCTCTGCTCCCATAACCAAGGCACAGGTGCAGCATCCTGCCACTGTCTCCTGGGAGCCAGGTTTGTTCCAGCAGCACAAGTGGTAAATGATGAAGAGCTCTGCTAAATCAGGCGCTTTTGCCCCAGGCTGATAGGAGCCTTCACCACAGTCATCTGGTGAACGTGCTGTGCTGTGTCTAGAAATAAATGGATGACGTTGCTGATTGCACATCGAAGCTCCTCCCCAATGCTCTTGAACTGGCTTCCAGCTCTTTACACAAGGCTAAGAACACAAGACTGAGGTGTTTAACGTCTATGATGTTTTCTTTTCTGAATCTCTAAGTGAAAGGAGTAGCTGTTAATTTGCCTGAATGCCAACCATCAAAGGTGTAAACGTGTCAGATGTAATCTTATCAGCTGAGTAGCTGTGACCTTTTCTTCCCCAGACCTTAAATGCTTTGACACAAGCAGGAGTTGGTGCAGGAGGGGCAGAAGATTCTCAAGGGATTTCTGCAAAAGTGCTGGACTGTGACACCATAACGCAGGTGAAGGAGAAAATCCTAGATCAGATCTATAAAGGGACGCCATACTGTCACCGGCCAGACCCAGACACCCTGGACCTTGGTGAGCAGAGCTCTTTGGTGACAAAACTCAGTGAGGAGGTTAAGGAATCATGATTGGCTGTCTGTGCACAGCACCCTGACACATGTGACATTTGTCATTCTCTGCTGAGTGTGCAGAATCACTGACCACTCTGGCTGGACACAACAGGGAAGAGGCTGTAACAGAAAGAGGCAGGGTGGAAAAGAAGCAGTAGGGTTAAGCCTCTTTCACTTCATGGTGTTCTTTGCCAGACTCAGGCCACAGCAGTGCCTTGGGCAAGGGAATATGGAAAAAAAAGTATAGAAAATGTGTGTGGGGTGGGGGGGGGAATTTGAGTGCATGATGCTGTGGGCATAGACTGGCACTTCCTGGCAGTGAAGTCAATGGCAGCCTCTTAATAATATATGTCAGGGAGGATTTTGCCCATGGTAGTTAATGAATGGTGGAACTTACATTGGGAGAGAAAACACTCAGTTTTCCTTCTTCTTAGTTCTGTTGATGAATAATGATAACATTTAGGGATGAGAAGGTACTGAGGAAATAGTAGCTGATAAGAACTATGGGTGCATATTTGTGATTTGAACCATCTGTTTGAAGAGTCGCAATCTGACAGAATTTGTAGGAACATGACAGCTGGAACCTGGGACACCATGAGGCCACCTGTCCCTGTGCTCAGAGGGGTCTGTCCTGTGACTGCAGGACTCACAGGCACTTGCTTAGCTTATGTTGTCTATGAAATAGCACAGGTAGAAGTTGATGAGGACCAGAGGCTGTTTAACGAGGTCAAGCAGGATGATGCAGATGATGCCTCGAATTAGCAGTTAATCCTTTCATTTTCTGTGTTTCAATGGCTGTAGAGTGGAGATCAGGGCTGGCAGGTCACCTAATACTGTCTGATGAGGATGTGACATCTGTTGTTCAAGGAACTTGGAAACGTCTGAACACTCTTCAGCATTACAAGGTCAGAACTCAGTCTGCCATTGCATTGTCTCTCCTCTCATCCTTCTACACACTGTCATGCTCTGTTTATGGCTCTAGCTCCACTGTCAAAAGGTTGGACCTTTCTTGCAGAGCATATTCAGATTAAATCAGTGCTGTGGCTGCAGCCTGACTTCAGCAAACACTACCCTGTCCTTATTGCACACCTGAGATGTGGACATGTGTAGGGCTTGGAAGGATAGGCACAGGTTGGTACTGCAGTGAAGGTGATGTGCTGGATCTCTTCCTGTTCCAGGCCAGATCAGTCAGGAGGTGATGACGCACTGAGCTGCCAAGTACCTTCTAACAATGGAAAGAGGGATTTTTTTAATTACCTTGCACCAGTATGTTGTATCTTGCACCAATATGTTAGTACTTTGCTGCAACATGTTCTAGATTTGAATGACCTCAGTCCCTGAGTATTATCTTCGTGGTACTTTGAACATTTGTTTTTTAATTGGTACAGACAAGATTTACTCACCCTCAGGAATGACAGTGATGGTGCCTCAATATACCTGCTTCTGTCCCTATTTCTAGTGATGGTACAGCCTGTCATGCTCTACAAGCACTTGCCTATTGTGCTGATGAGAAACATGCCATTTGCTTTGAATGTTGTTTTGCTTGTGTGTAGGTGCCTGATGGAGCAACAGTAGCACTCGTCCCACGCCTGACCAAGCACATTCACAGGGAAAATCAGGATTACATCCCAGGAGAAAGTGAGTTTGATGTCTTGTTCTCATAAAATTACTTTAGAGCACTTGCCAGTTAGTGGGACAAGTTTCTTGCTGTTGCCCCAGCTGATATAGAAGGCTGACACATGCCTTGGACCCTTATAGGACTGCCAGGAAACATGAAAGCTTCATCAGGTGAGGTCAGAGAAAAGCAAAAGTGTGAGAGCAGAGGAAGGCTGGGCTGGGTGTGAAAATGCAGAACAAGCACAGCTGTCTGACTCTCTAGGGCTGACTGCAGTCAGCAACTCAGAGAAATGTTAATATCTTCAGGTGCTGAGTGTGGCCTGAGGGGGATGATGGGATACAGTTTTCTTACTGCCTGGAAGGGTGAACAACTCCATGGATACTCCTGTGGCATGAGGGATAATAGCCACAGGCTGCAGCTTAAGAGATTCAGATTGGATATGGAACAAAAGTTCGTCAGCAAAAGGGTGGTTCAACCCTGAAACAGACCACTGGGGTGGTGGGGGATCTCTGTTCTGGGGAATTTTCTGAGACCTGGAAGGTTTTGGGTGAACAAAGGCAACCTGCTGTACTGTTGGCAAGGGTTGTACTCTGCAGAAGGTTGGAGAGAGGCCTCCAGAGATTCCTTCCCATTTGTGTTTCTGTTATACTGGAAGTCTTGCTTTCTTGGGGCTCACCTGACCAAGGTCTACTGTGAGAGAGCCAACACTCATCTCTAAACAATTACTTGGTTTAGAAACACCAATGCTGGAGGATGCAGATGAAGGTGGGATCAAACTTTGGCACCTGGTAAAACCAACAGAAGAGCCAGAGCTTCCCAAGCACCGGCGTGGGAGCTTAAGAGATCGGGAGCGGGCCAAGGCAATCCCAGAGATCTATCTGACACGTCTGCTCTCAATGAAGGTGAGAAGAAACACAGCTTGTGTTGTGCTTGGGATCTTGCCTTCCTTTATATCCCTCAGCAGATTGCAGGGGTGTGTGTAAAGATAAAGAAGTACCCTTTACCTGCAGTGGCTTTGAGTACTTTTGAGTCTCCTCTACATTTTGCTTTGTTCTTAAGGTTCCCCGTGGCCTCTGTTCCACAAACCACAGGGGCTTCCATTCTCCTTTGTTGCTGCTCCCATCAGTGGGGGTGGAGTACCCTGGGATGGGTGAGGGGCTGTCACTGAGAAGAGGATGACCTCTCATCTGTGAGGCCTCGGCGGCTTTCACCTCTGCCTGTGCTGACCCTGTCCTACTTGATTTTCCACAGGGCACTCTGCAGAAGTTTGTGGACGACTTGTTCCAGGTGATCCTCAGTACCAACCGCCCTGTTCCTCTAGCAGTCAAATACTTCTTTGACCTGTTAGATGAGCAGGCCATACACTATGGGATTGCAGACCCTGAGACCATCCATATCTGGAAGACAAACAGGTAGGGTGTTCCTGAGGGCCCTGGAGGAGGCACTGCTGACTTGCTTAGAGTTTGCAACCCCTGCCTACTAAGGGGGATCAAAATGCAAGTACAGGGCAGCAGACCATAGGGTGAAGAGCTGGTTTTGCTGGAAGGGCAAAGCAGAGAGATGCACTAACATGTAGAATATCTTTCAGCAATGTAGCTGCTACCTTTGCTGATGTCCTTTTGCACTTCTGACCTCTCTGCAGCCTTCCTCTGCGGTTCTGGATCAACATCATCAAGAACCCACAGTTTGTTTTTGATGTGCAGACATCAGATAATGTGGATGCTGTGCTGCTGGTCATTGCACAGACCTTCATGGACTCCTGTACAATAGCTGACCATAAGTTAGGGCGGGTGAGTACAGAGGGAGAAGGAGGCGTGGTTGGCACAGAGAGTTGAGCAGTTGCTGCCTTAGGGAAGCAATAATAACACCGTGGGACAGCAGGCCAGACTCCCCCTGGCTTCCATGTTTGGTTGGAGCATATTGGGGGCTCCTGGGAGGAGAGGAGGAGGAAGAGATTTTGTTTAACAACAAGAAATTGTTGAGGAATGCTCTTACAGCTTGTGGCTACTTGGGGGGCAGAGCTAAACTCCATTTGGCTGTGGCAGACAGTGGGAGTCACAGGATACAACTTGGGACATTCAGGTTGGCCATTAGAAAGACTTTCCGCCATCACTGCTCACCCTGTGCTGAGGGTAGAACAGTCCCACACAGGTCACCAGAGATGGGATGGGTGGATCTCTGGAGCACATCAGGCATCAGCTGTTCAAAGCCATTGCCACTGTGATCTCATACTGGTGATCACCCAGCTCCAAGGGGAAGGCTGGACTAGGGATCCCAGGGGTCCCTTCATCAACACATCTCAGGGTACCTCAGACTGCATTACTAGAAGAGAGCCTGCTATTTGAAGTGCCTCTCCATGCAGAGGACAAAAAAATCCTGATCCTGAGCAAATGGCAGAAAATAGAAGTGATGGTGTTACCTGCTGAGGTTAGACCACAGCACAATAAAGGAGATTTTCATAACCAATTCTGGGTTTGGATGTTCAAGGACTCTCCAATCAATAAGCTGCTTTATGCCCGGGACATTCCTCGCTACAAGCAGATGGTGGAAAGGTGAGTGATGGATGTGAGGGGGTGTAGTTTCAGCAGTGAGGAGGAGGGAGCATGCACTGAATTGCCTGTGTGCCCTGTCCAGGTACTACGCGGACATTCGCCAGACCATCTCTGCCAGTGACCAGGAGATGAACTCTGCCCTGGCTGAGCTATCACGGGTAAATCAAAGCATTTCAGAAGTCACCGGGCCCCTCACCTGTGTATCCAGGGGAGAGTTACTAATGCAAAGATGAGATACTCCAGCTGAGTGTGCAGTTCTGCTCAGACACACTGACTCTGCCTAGCGGCTGCCCTGCACCACAGGGTGGTTGAGGGTCTGCCCAGGTAGCACTGGAGAGAGGAGGGGGTAGTCAAGGATTCAGGGCAAGAAATACATGTGATTTTTCCTTTGCTAGGAACTGTTGGTGAATTCTCTTTGCTGTTGCTTTCTTAATGAGTTGTGAGGACAGAAATGGACAGGACAATTGTTAGGTGTCTCATGGTTTTGTCTGATTTCTTCTCTTATAAGCAGAATTACTCAGGTGACCTCAATTCCCTGGTGGCTCTACATGAATTGTACAAATACATCAATAAGTACTATGACCAGGTGAGTGTATGTTTCCAACAGGTATGAATATGCCTTTCTTCTTCTACCACCTAAACAAAAAACCTACAAAAATTAACAATTAAGAGCAGCCAGACTATTCCAACATTGTGTATTATTTCATTGGCATGCATAACTCATGTCATGAGTTTGCTTTATTCTTATCAAAGAGCAAGGGAGGAGAGCAGCAAAATGAACTTACCTCTAGCTTGGAGGCTTTTGGGATTTCATGTGCGCTTCTTCCTTTTTACTCCAATATCCAAATACTCTACTTAAAAAAGAAATGCAGTTAGTTCAGATAAGTTTACTAAAGACCTAATTTTGAGGTGAGAAGTTTAGCATTCTTTTTGCCTTGTAAAGTCTGTAAGTTACTACAATCTAGAATATATCTTTTGTGGTTAATTAGAGATTAATTACTACATACCCACTCTAGACTAGAGCGCACTGAATTCCACCTTGAGGTTCTCTGTAATGCGTGAAGTTCAGCTGGTTGGCTGTTGTGTGCTGGAGAAAAGCTGCCACTGAGCTCTGTCTTGTTGCAGATCATTACTGCCTTGGAAGAAGACCCGACGGCACAGAAGATGCAGCTTGGATACAGACTGCAACAGATTGCAGCAGCTGTGGAGAATAAAGTCACAGATTTGTGACAGGCACAGACAGACTGCTCTCCCCTAGCTGAATGGGGACAGTGCTCATCCTAGTTGATAAACAGGGTGTCCTGCTGCCATTGGAACCAGACTCTCCAAGGAACCTGCGGGTGACATGAGCAAGGGGATGGCCAAGGCAGTACAAAGTACAAGCGTCCTTGCATCTCAGAGAATATTTTTTTACAGGTTTTTTTTTTTTTTTTCTTTTTAAAAGCAAAATGAAACAAATAAAAAGGACAAACTCTGGTTTTTCCCTGGCAGACTGCTGAGGGGCCACACAGGTCCTTCCTACAGATCTTATGTGAATGTGCCAAGTTTCCAAACCATGTTATTGAAGAGCCAGGTGACAACACCGAGCACTGTGTGGAGTCCTCAGCCTTGCACAGATGCCCTTTCCAGTGCTGGAACACTCCCTGCTGCAACCACTCACTTCCTTGGGGATCAGGAAGCTTTGCCTGGGCTGACCGCTGTGCTGGCCTCTGTCCCCAGCTAGCAAGCACTCCTGAGAAACTCCTTGCAGCAATGTCCCTGCTGGTCCCAGATGCTGGAGGTAGAGAGTGTCCAATCATGAAGGTCTCTTGCTCCTCAGTGCTCTGGTCTCTGACAGCTTGTGTGTGGCACCTGCTTGGCTGGAATGTGCTCACCAGCACGGGTGCTTGCCATGGGGCCCACTGTAAATGCACAGCACCCCCTCACCCTTTGCCTCAGGACAAACTCGGTGTGTGCGAGTCGCTACCTGGCTCACTTCGGTCTCCACTGACTCGGCTCGGATCTGTCTTCCTGGTTCCTTGTGGTCAGAGATTGCCCTGCTCTTCGGAAAAGCACAACAAATGCCTTGTGCCACTCCCCCTTCCTCCAGTGTCCAGCTGTTCTGCTGCTCTGAACTGGACTTGTAAATACCCTCAGAAAGTTAATGTATTTAAATGCTAAAGGAGAATGTTTAACTTCCGTGGCTTTGAGACAAAGCTTTTCTTGGAGAAGTATCTCTGTGCACTTCTACTGACAAACGTCTGTCAGCACTGGAGCAGTTTTCTCCACTGCTTTGTCTGCAGGGATAACTTGTAGGTGTCTCCGTTGTCATACCAGCAGCTCGCCTTTTCCAGCAGCTCAGTCCCAGGCTCTTTTTGTGCTCTTCCCTTAGGCTTGTCTTACACCTAACTCTCAGCTCCACTGCTCAGACTCTCCTGTCGTGGCACATAGAAGGGTTATTTGGTGAGCTGTGAACTCAAAGGAGCTGTCAAGCACAACCATGATGTTCCCAAGGAGGGTCGGGTGTCCTGCAAAAAGGAATGATTCCTGCATGGAGGAGAGGCCTGGAGCAGGCACAAGCACAGTTAGTTGGCAGCTGTCACTGACTGGGCAGCTCCTTTTCTGCTCTCTGCTTAGTTCCTCCACTTTGTGAACAGTCCTCTGCCCTTCTAGGAGCTAATTTATAAGGGTGCTTTACTTGTTCTCTCCTCCCTCTCCCCCCCTTCCCCCCAGTCCCACCGCTGCTAATTCCACACTGATGTCTTGTGTGCCTGGGGCAGGTAGGCAGGTCTGACTCCTCTGTCACTACTCCCAGGTGGTGATTGTGTGGGCCAGGAGGTAACAGAGCTAGAAGAGAGCAGGATCACATCCCTACCTCTCTTTACACTGCATATAGCAGTAAGGCCAAGCCTGCTCCATCAGCCCTGTGGCTTTGTGCAAGTGCTGTGCTGTGACCCTCTTTCAGCAGTATAGCAGTATTCCCAGATACATGCTGTGCCAGAGTAGGAGCATCCCTGTGCAACCTTCTGCTCCTATCCTGTGTATGGAGCAGCAGGGTGGCTGGCTGGCTGCTGCCGGGCAAAAATGGGGCTGCAGAGTTTGCCTCTTTCCCCAGGTGAGGACCAGTTAGGGTCCCCCTCCTGCCTGACCACCCATTTCTACCAAACTTATGGGAACTTAGCATCTCTGAAACCTTTGTCTTGACTAAATCTGATTAAGTTGGTCCCCCTCAAAAGCTGAGTGGAGGAAAGGACTGCTGGATGGGAAAAAGCCAATATAATGCATGTTAATAAAGCCCATTGCTTTAGGGACTGCAGGAGATTTCTTGGTTTGAGGCAGGTGCAGGTATAGTGGTGGAGTAGCATTATCCCCTTCTGTGTTGGTGGATGGACTTTCTGCCCGAGGAAACAAGGTCTGGTTTGTGGCCCACTTGCTGAGTGTCTTCCAGAAGCCACAGAATCTCTGCTGGATTTCTGCCTCTGCAGACTGTCAGTGTCTGCCCCTGTTTTTGCAGAATTATCTCTGCACTTTCCCAGAACAGTGTGGCTTGAGGCTTCATTCTCATTCCACTTCCCACTAGTATCCACATTCTCCCTGCTTCTTCAGTAGTGTTCCTGGATTTTGGAAATCATCTGCTTTCTCCGAGTGTATCTATGAAAGTCTGCTTTTATTAGAGCAATAATCAAGACCTAAAAATAGAGCTGAACATAGATGATTGACTTGTTTAACATCTTCAGCTTGTCTCCTTGCATGTCTGGACAGGACGCACTGCCCAGTACAGGTGCAGTGAAGGCGGAAAACTGGTAGTGCCCATCTCCTCCCATTCATCTGTCCTTGGTGTTCTAGATACCATCATCCTCCTCCCTGTGGGCAGGCACTGAAGGCCCTCACTGGGACCAGCTCGGTTGTTTAGGCATGGCCCCTCTTACCTCCGTCCGTGCCCCTCTCCTGTGGCAAAATCTGTTTCTGTGACAGGGTTCTGTTGCATTTAAATTTGCACAAAACATGTTTTATTATGAAATTTCCTATTGTGGGGAAACCTTATTTATCTATTCCTTGTGATCCTTCCAAGTTTTTTCCAGTCTCTGCCTGATTCCACAACCCGCTGGACATTCCTTGTTAAGGACAGAGAATCCTGTCTGGATGTTCGTGTTTGTTCACAGGTAGCAAGTTCTGTGGGCACCAGCAGAGAGAGCCCTGCCACCAGGGCTGGTGCCCTGCTGTGGGACACAGGGATGTCACTGCTCCAGTGGACTCCCAGGACAGTGACGTTCCCGAGTGGCAGGCACCCAGCTTTATTTAGTGCTGTGGTCAGAGGGATGGACTTGTTTCTGCTGTGGTCTGGGTGAAAGGCTGAGAACTGATCAGTATTAAGATAAATCTCTGTTAGTGTATTTGAATGTCTCTCCCTTTGGAAGGATGAAGCACAGCTGGCGCCCATGTGACGTAGATGTGAGAGCTCTTGCTGTCATCTCTCTGGTAGCAAATTTAGGCTGTACCTGAAAGCTTTTTTATTTTGGTAGAAATGATGGGTAATTTTTGGGGTTTTTTTGGTGTGCCTTTCTTGTGGGGATGATTATTTTGGTTTCCAGAGCACCCAAGGCATTTGGTCTTGTAGTCTTTTTCCTGGTCCTCTGTCGTGGTGACTGTCCTCTCCCAGCCTTGTGACTTGGTGTCCGTCTGTCTGTCTGTTATGGTATGGCCTGACCTGCATTTATGCCCTGCCACACCTTAGGTTCTGCTCAGAGCACCCAAGGTACTGTCTTTCTCAAATTTGAATTAATAATTAATATAAAAAGCTTGAAAAAAAATCTGAATTTTGTTACATAGTGTAATAACTGTTTGTAGATACTGTTCTGAGATGTAGGAATCTATTGGTGATATAAGAGGTTTTGTCTGTAAATAATCAGTTTAGAGTCAAGATGATTTTAATAAAGAGAATTCTTACACAATAATTCAATAAATTTTAATATACAACCTCTGTGTCAGGCTTGTATTGCATGATGATGCAATTATGCAGAATGCATCTGCCTCTTTTCCTTCCTAAGTGAAAACTGTGTACTCCTAAGCACCGGGCCCCAGAAGCTGTGCAAGGAGTGAGGTTTTTCCCTCCTCCCTAGGCTGTGTTTCTTAAAGATAACCCTGTGCCACCTTCCACCTGCATCCCTCTGCAGTTTCCAGAGCTCAAATACCATCCCTGCCCATGGGAGAAGGCAGTCTCCCTCCACAGACACTCGTGTTGGGCTGGCACTGGGGGCACATGGTGCCTGGCAGCTCTGGCTGTGCTCTCACTGGGTAAGGGTTGCTGAGGGTACACTGTTGTCACTCTTTGGTCACTGTTGTCCACCGGCGTGAGGCAAAAGCCAGTGTTCCTAATTTACCAAAACAACATAATTCTTAAATGAATTTCACAGTTCTTCCCAGACAGCAATCTGGCTCCTGGCCCATCTGTCCTTTTCCCTCCCCTTCCTTTACTAGCAGAGTTTTGTACAGAGTCTGCTTCTCCCCCTCTTTTAGTCCCTCCTCCCTGTACTCTGTGTGTTCTTGTTGCCCTTTAAGGGGTCACAAAGCGCCTGTCCCCTGCATGCTGCCCCGAGGGCTCAGCACCCGGCCTGGCGCAGCCTCTGCCCCCTCCCTCGGTATTTTTAGTGCAGGGAAGGCAGGTGAGAGCGGAGGGGCACATGCAGGGGGAGAACCGCTCTGGGAGGCCCTGGCCTGGGTTTGGCAGCCTGGAGCTGCAGCAGAGCTACTGCAGGCAGGGTTAACCCTTTGCTGCAGGGCTGGGGCCCGCTCTCTGCAGCCTCAGCCAGGAAACCCGAGCTGTGCAAGCCCAGGGCCCCAGTGAGGGGGAGGCGAGGCCATGCCCAGCTCCAGTGTGAGGCTGCAGCTTGTGGCAGTGGGGGGAAAAAAAAGTGATTCTTACTGTGTGTGGCCTTTTCCTCCCCAGTGTTGCTTGGTGCTGGGATGCTCAGTCCCCCGAGGGCTGCGGGGAGGATGCTGCTGCACTTGCTCTCCAAGAGACAGGAGCAGGGGAAGCATGGGCTGTGATGGTGTTTGACTGTGTGCAGGAAGTGCTGGAGAGGCTGAGGTTCCTCAGGTCCAACAGTGTGGCACACAGATTGGTCTGGCAACAGGCATGGCTCTGCCAGGCAGAAGATGGTGCCACAGGAGCAAGCCCTGCTGACACACTGCTGGAAACAGGGGAAAGAGTCACGCAGCCCCACAGTTTCTGGGTCTGGAGAAGGCAGTGCAGAGGGGGAGGACTTCTGTTTCCATCTCAGTAGAGCTGTGAATTTCCCGCTATAAATAGTTGCTGTGGAGACTGTGAATCTACTGCAGGCTGACAGGCCTGCTGCCAGGGAGGCAGGGAGAGGCCAGCAGTAAAGTGAATCCACCGCAGCTGTCTGAGGTCTCCTGCTCTACCAAAACCAAGGTTGTTCCCAGAAGTGGTGCTGTGATCTGATACCCTGCCCCACTCCTCACCACGTCCATCCAGCAATGCAGAAGTTTGGTGGGCTCACGGACATCCCTCTTGGGGCAGTGCAGACTAAATCAGAACAGGACCAGCTGGTATCTCACTTTGGGGAGCTCCAGAATGAGCCAGATGACAAAGGGAATGGTGTGTCCTGCCCATGAGCTGCCACAGGGTGAGTTTGTGCTGGGCCCTGGGGCCCAGAGCCCCACCGGGGCCACTTGTGTGCTGTGTGCTGTGACTTGCAGAGGTGCTGTGCTCAGCAAGGGCTTGTAGGTCTGTGGTGGTGCAGAAGCTGAGAGTGTGCATTGCTCTGCTGAGTTCTGCCACTCCAAAGGTCCAGGTGTCATAAGGCACGACTGGTGTTGGGCAGCTCTGTACGCTGTTCCATGCAGGTTGGGTGGAGGAGTCCAGGCCAGGCGTGAAGCATCACTCCCTATTCATGGCTCTCACAAGCCAGGCAGGAGCAGCTCTTGGGCTGAAGTTCTCTGAGCTAGTCCAGGCCTGCAGCAATTCAGTGGGTTCTGCACACGATAGTTGGAATGACAAAAGCAAAGTAAGCTGTATTTAATGTGAAAGTGTCAAGAAATGAAGGATTAAAAGCACCAATTGTCCTTCATCACAAAGCTTAGGAAAGTGCATTTCACTTTCCTGTACCAAGTTGCATAGCAACACTCTTCAACTTTTGCCTGTGCTTCCATCCAGAGAGGGTGATGGAGGTAATCCTTGCATGTTAAGTCTATCTAAGGATAGACTTGTCTTGCCTTTGCAGCAACAAGGCCACCAGGGCCCAGTGAACTGCCCAAAAACTCCATCAGCCCTAGAGCTAGGATGAATCTTGCACTTTGGGTCTGCCTCTGGGTCCTATTTTCTCACTGAAGTCTCCTATCAGCAGAGCACTCCACCAAGAGAAGAAGCTGTTGAACTCCCATCTCCACACACTCATGAGTTTTCCTTTGACAGGTGAATGGTAAGCCACATAATTAAAGATTGCTTGCTCTCAGCTCAGGCCCTGCTGTCTTCATGATGTGAATGAAGAAGGCTCAGGCAGATGCTGGTGGCGCAGGAGTGTGTGAGGGTACTGATAAGCTTAGTCTGTTCACAAATAAGGAAAACTTTGATTTCAGTTCTGTTTCATAGGTAGATGTCAGTGAGTATTTGCTGTAAAGAGTGGCCATGCAGACATGCAGCATCTGGGAGGTTTATACCTAAAGAGAGTGATTCTGAACAGTGTAAATGCAAGGGTTAGAGGTGTAGAAATTTGAGCAGGGGGAGGCATTTTGAGTTCCTTTCAGACTTCTGTGCAGGCTTGGGTGAACAGTGTAACATCAGCTCTGGCACTTTGGGTTTTCCCTGACAGGACGAAAGACTTGAGCCCAGTCTGACCCTTAACTAGAACTCTTTTGGGAGCTCTCTGGGTGCCCAAAAGCAGGCTGTGCCTCTGGCTGCTGTACTGGGAGAGGAACATCAGCACATGGAAAAAAACATTAATCTTTTGAGGAAGTCAAAACATTGAGTCAAAATAAGTGCTCTGTCTCAGCACCTGGAACATGTTATGTACCAGAACAACTCCCTGCCACCAGCACTGCCAGACTAACTATAACTATTTCTGAAAATCCTCTGGTTCAGATGAGTTCTTAGCTTTAGTAACCTGATTTGGAGGATTTAAAGTTTAACATTTCTACCTGTGATAATGGTCTATGGGAATTACTGTCACCTGTCTCAAGCTCTTGACGGTGTGTGCTGGTGTGAAGCTTCAGCTGTACAGCAAGTGACATTTCCAAATTATGAAAGGCTGGGTTGGGAATGCCCCAGCTACTGTGGCTTTAATCTGTATTTCATTAGCAACATTGGCTCTGGGCTGCTATTTCAGGTGGCCAGTACTGCTGCCAGTCCTACTTCGGTGCTGCGGCACTGGAGGGCTGCAGTTGGATCAGTCTGTCTGTGCTGTCTCGGTGTTTATGCCTTGGCTGTCATAGTAACAAACCCCAGGAGCAGCAGACCCTTGCCAGGATGTCCTGTGGCCTTGCAGGGGTGTCACAGGATGGTCAGTGATAAACCCGTGCTCCAGCCCCAGGGCTGGACTGTGGGCAGAGGAGCAGCATTATAGTGTTTAGAATGCAAATTCTGTTTCACACCCCTCTGGAGCAGGAGCCTTCTCCTGCCAGCCAAAGCCCAAATTCCCTCCTCTGCCAGGATAGGGATAGGGAGGGGACGCTTTCCCTGGCTGTGGGAGGGGATCCCACAGACCCAGCTAAGCCCCTGAAAATACACACTAGGAAACCTGAGACTCCCACCTGGCCCTGGCCCGGGACCAGCCTGCCAGCTTTCCTCTTCTGAACTCTTAAAATAATCCCCGTCTCCCTGAAGTGCCAAAAGTGTTTGTAACAGCCTGACTCCAAGAGCTGCAGAAGGGAAGGGAAGGAAAGGGGTGAGGGCAAGCAGAGGTATGGCCACCCTGCAGCTTCACAGCTCTTTTGAAAGGAGTAAAATGCTGAAGATCACACCACCCATGTCCCACTGCCTCCATCCCCTTGTGCCAGGATCTGCTGTGCTCCAGGGCCATGGAGGAGCAGGTGCAGCAGGAGATGCCATCAGCCCAGGGCACCTGTCAGTCATGGGCATGAGGCTCCAGAGAAAAGATCATGTCAGGCTCTTCCCAGGCTAGAAGAGGCCATTGGGACCTGTCAGGCTGTCCTCAGCTGCTCATTCAGTCTAAGAGCATTTGGAGATGTCACTAATACCTTTTGGTGATGGTTTTCCACAGGAAGCCTCCACCCCATGCAGGAGGGAGAGGTGTTCAACACACGGTACCAGGTGCTGCACAAGCTGGGATGCGGCACCTTTGCCACTGTCTGGCTGTGCCAGGACATGAGGTGAGAGGGGTGCAAAGGGGTGGCTGATGTCCTGGGTGGGGCTGGCTCCTCTGGCAGAAACAGCAGAGCACAGCCTGGGAGCATGCCAGGCATCCCTGAGCACAGGGAAAACCTGACAGCAAGATCAGTGGGGTGCAACGAGCAGAGCTGGTCCTCAGAAATCAAAGAATGTAAATGAGGTGGGGTCAGCCCTTGCTCTGCATTCTCTTTCTTGTTTGGACCCTGCAGTATCCATGTTCTTTTTCTCTCCAGTCCCTTGCTGATCCCTGGGGCAGTTGTGCTGCCAGATGTCAGCGGGAGCGATGCCCATGGGCTTGGCGTGCTGTAGACTGAGGCCAAGGGTGCCAGCTGAAGGGCAGCACCTACCCTGGGGAGCCCAGGGCTGGCTGACTGGGAGAAAGGGAAGTGCCCTGGTCAGGGCCACTGACATGCGTTGGCTGACAGCTATGGTTCATTTCCCAGGAGGAAGAAACAGGTAGCTGTGAAGGTTCTGAAAAGCAGGGAGGGTTTTGCTGAGACTGCCCAAGATGAGGTTGCTTTTCTCCGCTGTGTAAGTACATTCTGTGGGTCTGTGCTTTGCTCCAGCAGATGGCCACTGAGTTCAGGTTTGAGTTTCAGCCTTATCATCCCCTCTGCCTCCAGGTCTCAATCCAAGGAGCTAGGTGAGGAATAGGAAAAAAAAATGGAAGCTGGGGAATTCATAGAAATCACCCTGGCTCAGCATTGGCCTCTGAAACAGGCATCTTCTCCTTCCTCCATCATACTGGGACATGTTGGCTATGCCCCACTTGCCCTGTCAGCCCATTTCTTTTAGCTGAGACTGAAATCCAGCAAAAAGGAGGAATCTACAGAATGTTAAGGTGGATAATCAACAGAAGAATGTGGTAATGTTCTTAAGCAGGAGATGGGAGCATGTCTGCTGTACCTGTGTCATTCGCAGAGGAACGTCACCCTGAGGATATTGCTGTATGACAACACTGATACTGAAGTGAAAGGCAGTATCTGCAATAGAAAAAAAAGATATGTACCAAAATACAACAAACATCTGAAATCAAAATCTTCTTCTGGCCTCTGCTAATGGAGGTGGTAATTAGGTGCCTATATCTGGGTTGTAGCAAATTGCCTTTGAGGTTGGCTTGAGCTGCTAGTTCTAGAAATATTGTGGTTACAATTCTTCAAGTTTGCTCAAATACAAAGTTACATCACCTTCAAATGAGTAAAAGCAATTAAATTCTGCATTTTAAATTACTCTGTGGCCTTTCTCCGACAGGTGTGAGAAAGATTTGGTTAATACCTGTAAATCTGTAGGCCATATCTAAAGGGAGATGAGCCAGATGCAGTGATGCAAGAGGAAGTACCAAGTGGCCCTAATTTAATGTAATCAGAGGGGTGCTTTTCTACACATCAGCACAACCCTGTGTAGAGAGTGAGCCTTACCTTGATTTATTATTAGTTCTGAGAGACATGCCTGCCCATTCAGCACCACACAGCTGGTTCCCAAGGCTGTTTCCACCAGCACAGGGGGGTTAGTGCCTGCAGAGCTGCCAGGAGAGATGATCTGGTCTCTGCTTCCAGGGCTGCTCGCTTCTGTTGTGCCAGAACTAACCTTCTTGCTCTGGTGCAGGTGGCTCTGACATCTGTAAAGTGAGCCAAATCAAAACCCTGGCAATTGTGGCCGTGAAGAGAGGAAAAAACCCAGCATGAATTGCTGTACCTAGACAAGTGCTCTGGGAGAGCAAGCCCCTGGTGCTCCTTGTCACACAGGTGTGTGGTGCTGGGGGTGCTGTAGCACCTGTGCCTGGAGATTCACTCAACACAGGGTCCTGGGCCAACAGCAAATGTCCAGGTGGGTATAAGGACAAGCTGAACACAGGGTGCTGCTCCCACTGAATGCTCCCCTGGCCTGTTGCAGATTCCAGCTGCACATTTCTCAGGCCAAGGATGATGCTCGTGTGGGCAGGAATTCTCTGTGGATTTACCTTGAACCCTTGCAAGCCCCTTGTGAATTCAGTACACGCAGCCCCTGTAACAAGAACTGTCCCCAGTCACCCACGTGCTGTGTGAAGAACCATCTCTGCTTTGTTTTCGGACCTACTACATGCCGGGTTTGAAGACCCCTGGCTCTAGTACAAAAGATGGATGTTCACCCCCTCCACCACCCCTCTGTATCCTTTAGATCACTGCAGTTCTTGCCCACAGCCAACCCTTTTCCAGCACAAAGAAGCCCCCTTCACTGGATTCTTCCAGATGTGGAAGCTGCTCTCTACCCTGATAAGACAAGCAGCATTCAAGTGGCCAAAGACAGCCACAATGTCTCTGCCTCTCTGCAACCCCTTGAGGGAAATTGCTTAAGGGCTGGTGTGAGGCAAAGGAAATGGACAACCATTGATGCTGGGAGCAGGGAGCTGTCTTCTTGGGGGAATCCTCTTGCAGCACAAGCAGGAGCACTTTCTGGGTCTGCCTGGAGAGAATAAGCATAAGGAAATGTGCTAGGTACTTATCAACAGGATTGGTGTGAGTTGTTTTGACACTGTGAGTGTGATGGTCCTACCTGGTCAAGAGCAAGACAAAACATACAGAAACTCATTCCTGGTTTTCCTGATGTTGTTTTTGTGGGATTTGTCATGAAGTGCCAACTCCAAGAAGAGAAAGTCTGTCAGACAGGAAAAAAAAAAAAAAAAAAAAAAAAAAAAAAAAAAAAAAAAAAAAAAAAAGAAAAAAAAAAAAAAGGTGTCCTTGTGCATATATATGTCTCTAATTGCAGCTTTCTTGGAATTGTTCCCCTCAGGTAAGCTGCATGAAGAAGAAGGATCTGGCAGGCGAAAACATTGTCTGTTTGTTGGACGACTTCAGAATGATTGGAGAGAATGGTTTCCATATCCTTCTGTGGAGAGTGCTTTTCTGGGCCAGCAAAGCCTGGGGTTGCCTTGGAAAGACACAGGATGGTGTAAACCTGAGTGCTGTGCTTCCATGAGGAGTCTGAGCAGGGCTGTAGCTGGAGCAGAGCACATGGGCATGGCTGGAGGGGAGAGGCTGAAGTAGGAGGCATTTTCTTTGGTGAAAGGCAAAGGGTTGGTGGTAACATCTTTCCCTGTTATGAATCCCTAACTCTTTCCCACATTCGTGCCTGGTGTTTGAGGTGCTGGGTCCTTCCATTCGATGTCTGATGGGAAACTACACAGCCCAGGGACTACCCTTGCCTTTTGTGAAAAAGTCTTTACAGCAGGTGAGAACTTAGCTGCAATCAGACAAGGGCACCAAGGGGCTGTGGGGATGTGCCACAGTCTTCTTCCCAAGGGGAAGGGCTTGGGTGTTACTGACTAAGCCTGCAGCCTCCTCATGTTTGGGAAGGAGTCAGGGCCATGAAGTGCCAACAGCCTGCAGATCTACACCAGTGAGTCAGGGCTAGCACTTCTGTTCCCATCAGCTCAGCTCCCATTGGGCTCTCTGCTGCTTGTAGAAGTAGCAGGGGATAAACAGCCTGCCATAATTCTACTTCTTGTGGGCAAACCGTCTCTGCCCTCCTGCTGCCCTGAGAAGTCCCCTCTGGCAGTAATGGCAGACTGCTGTCATTTGCCTTGGCATCCAGCTGTGGGTTGCACTGTCAGCTCCAGCTGCTTTCTACCACTGAAGGCTGCTCAAGGTCTCCCTCCCATCTTTACACAAATTTCTAAATTGCTGATTTGGTCAGCTGGTTCTCTTTCTGAGTTGAGGTTTCCCTGTGCAGAGCCAACTTTTCCTCCATCCCCTGTAAGGATGTGTTGTACCAATTTAAAAGATGGTGAAAACTGATTTTCTTCAAGGCTGGCTCTGCTTAAGGAATGGGAAACATGAGTGAGGCCTCAGAATAGTTAAAATTACTTTTTGCCTGTCTTGCTGAGGTTTATCAGAAGTCTGCACACTTGCCAAGATGAAGATTTGCTACCCTGATTCCTGTGCCCTTCTAGGGATAATAAGAAAGAAAATTGCTTCCTCCTTCATCCCATTTTCTGTAGTAGCCTCTCTTTTCTCCAAAGAAGCTCCACTAACACCTGAGTAAGTTACACAAAAATGTAGTGGCATTACCTCTGTGCTCCATTTCACACTCAGGCTTTTGCTTGATACATTATCTGCTTTAACTGTAAAATCTCAGATCTGTTTTTTCCCTTCAGATCAGCACTGGGGCACTATTTACTTCTGATTCATTCCAGTTTAGTTATTTAAATCTTTCCCCACGTTTCACAGTTACCATTTAAGGCTGTTATTTCCCTGGGGCTCGTGTTCATCCCAGAATAGAATTTGATAATACAGAGAATATTTACCAGTCCTTTATGACTGACCACAGTGTTAAAAAACAAACCTAAATCTCCCCTTTTCTCTGTTATTGATTTCCGATAGTGACTGTTCATCTCTCATAGGTGTTGTTTACCTCTCCCCTGTGACAGGCCAGGCTCTCCCTGCTTCATCACAAGCTGTTCTTTCTCTACATGGCTCCCCTGCAGGGCCCTGAAATCCTCTCTCTGCACTCACTCCTGGTCTCTCCCCCTCCTGTCTGTTTTATTCTGTCTTCGTCTTTCCTTGTATGATGGGACCCCCTCCCATGCCATGTCAGTGTCATTCAAATGGAAGTTGGGGGCTGGTTATAGTCAGTGGGAAGGCACAAATTCCCAGGACACAACAGCCATACAAACAAGAATGTTTTTCCAGGAGAAAGTTCAGCTTTGAAATCATAATGCCTCCTCATAGTCCCATCCTCCTCCCACCTCCCTGGGCTTGCCCATCCTTGCTGATATCTGTGGATTGTCATGCTGCCTTTTGCTGTGTGTCACCCCAAACAGCCTTTTCCTCACTGGGCTGTTCAGGCTTGCTCCTGGGGCTCTGCTGCTGTGTGGGGTGAGGAGACCCTTATGCCTGCTCCCAAAGGCCACCCCAACAGGAAACCATTTATTGCTGAGTTGCCATCAGAGCCCAGACCATCCCTGACTTGCACTCCCGCTGTGCCTGCCCGCTCTGGCAGCTGCTGGGGCAGGAGGGGCGGTGGGGACCCTCTCAGAGCTGGTGGGGACCCTCTCAGGGCTGGTGGGGACCCTCTCAGGGCTGGTGGGACAGTGCTGCCTCCTTGCCTAGGTGCTGGCAGGGCTGCACTTCCTGCACAAGTGCTGCCGCATCATCCACGCAGACATCAAACCGGAGAACATCCTGCTGCATGGGTGCAGCAAACGGCTCCAAAGGCTTCTCATGGATACACTCGACTGTGACCAGGGAACAGAAGAGAGGCTAAAGGGAGCAGGTGAGCACTCCAGGGCTTTTTTAACAAGAAAACAGACTTAGGTGTTTACTGGCAGGAGAGAAATGAGAGGCAGCAGGTACAGATACCTTGGGAAAGGTTCCCATCTCCTGCAACAGCCAGTACAAAACATTATAGCCATTATGCTATAAAAACATTATGCTGTATAAACATTATGCTGCTGAAAGGCCTCTCCTTTCTCTGCTTAACACAAGCACCAGGCTGGGCTCAAGGCACCTACAGAAATGTGGTCCTGCAGGTGGGTTTGTGTGAAGGACAACTACAGGTCACAGATATCTTTTAACAGCCCCACTTACGACCTTGGATCTCACTCCCAGGGCTTTAGGTGCAGTACAGTTCATCATGTCTGATGTTTTCAGCTACTGAAAGGTTTACATACAAAATGGCTTGATCAGAAAGCTGTATGACACTCCTACTCTTTTTTTCCCTCATTTCTGAGGTTTGTGGGAGAATTGTAGGTGCTGCTAATCTTCCAGGTCTTCTTAGACATAATTTATTTGCACCGAATTGTGTGAATATTGAATAACATGTAGAGCTGGAGAGTTTCTTGAGAGATTATCTCATCTCCCAGCAATGAGACCTTTCATATTATCCTTGCACTGTGAGCATTTCTCCCATAACAGTGTTGTTTTGTGTCTCAAACTCTGGGGCAATCAGGGAATGCTAAATTAGTGACCAAGTCTTTTGCTTGAATTTGAAAAGCACAATATTAAGCACAGGCTGACAGCTCACTGTAAGGCACTAAACCAGGAATTACCTTTTTCTGGGATCATATGGACGCGTAACCTCCACGTTGCATTGCCAAGCAGGCTGTATCCAAGGTCTGTGACAGCCAGGTTTGCTGAAGGCTGAGGAGAAAATACAGATTTTTTTTTCCTGATTGGTGTTCTCCTCTGAGCCCACAGTAATTTAACCTTGTTGCTAGAGGAACCTTGCAGCAGGACAGGAGCATATGGTCACACTGTTCCACTCCAAGCTACTGTTCTCCCAAACATTCTCTTATGCTTTTACTGGATACCAGGTCTTCTTTAGTGTTCCTTAAAAAAAGAGGGGTGGCATTTGATTTATGATAAAAAATATTTAGGACCTTTTAGGCCAAGAAACTTTAAGGGAAGGTAGGCATGCCTCTCCTGTGGTAAGTGGTGTGTACTTGCTGGTTCAGAAAGACCTGATTTCTCCTTTTTCTTTCCATCTAGGAGGTGATCTTGGCAATCACTTGGAAGAATCTGATTTAATGAGCATAGGGGTGAAAATCGCAGATCTAGGAAGCGCATGCTGGACAGTGAGTCTGCTCTGAGTCTCAATCCCATGACAATATGGGATGCTGTGTGGTTCTTTCCATCCCACACTGTGTGTGTGTCTGACCCTTTACAGCTGAACAGCTATTTCAGAGATGCCAATATTGGGGGGTGTTATGTTTGGCACTCTCAGCTCCAAGCTGCACACAGTCTTCCTCAGACATGGTCAGCTTTGGACGTTTCTCCAGCTTGCAGTTAGTCCCTACCATTAGAAATCTAAAACTACGTTCAGTGTGAAATGGTGGGAGGCAGATTTCCACTGGAGTCAGTGGGGCCAGGAACATGCTGGCCATGCCCTGAGCAGAGCTGAGAACATGCATTCATTCGTGTCCCCAATGTCCTGTCACTGCACAAGCTTGTGACCATCAGCGTTGCTGTGACTGGTTGAGGGACATCAGCCATAGGGGGTTTGTTTCTGTTTTAGTACAAGCCTTTTTCCAAGGAGATCCAGACCCAGCCGTACCGTGCCCTGGAAGTGCTTCTTGGATTAGACTACGGCACTCCTGCGGATATCTGGAGTACAGCCTGCCTGGTAGGGCTGGGGACAACACTGTGTGTGCAGGGGAGGTGACAGACATTAGCTGGCCAGGGCAGCACGTCCCTAGCATGCACCTATCCATTTAAAGAAAGCTTCCTTTCTGAGAAGGCAAAAGGGGCTGCTGGCACTCATTCGTTTTAGGGCAAAAGTCTGCTGCTGGGACAACCCACTCCTAATTTAGTTTTAACTCTAAGGCAATTCGCACTCCACGTAGATTAGCTCAGAGGCCTGCCTGAATCAGGCACATGCTGCTTTTCATCCTGATGGAGCTAAAGGTGTTGTTTAACTATGGTATGGATCAAGCCAGTGTGAGTATTTCCACATTTTAAGATCAGTTTTGTGTGATAAAGAGGACGACTGGTACTATCAGTTAGTGGGCAAGGAGAACTCCAATACAATTAATGAATTAACAGTGCTACTCCATTTCTAGGCATTTGAAATGGCAACTGGGGAGTGTCTATTTGATCCTCAACCTGGGAAATATTTCTCCAGAGATGATGGTAGGACTCCATGAGTTTTATTCCTTTCACTGACAAAAGTGTCACAGTCTGTATCTAAATTTTTCTTCCCTCCCTCCATCTAGATCATGTTGCTCGTATTATTGAACTCTTGGGAAGAATTCCTCCTCAAACTGTTTTCTCATGGAACAAGTCAACAAAATTTTTCAGCAGGCCAGGTAAGAACTGGCATAAGGAAGTTTATTTTTAAAATCACTGCAGATCTCTGACACACTCCTACTCAGCTCATGCTGAACTCCCCCAAAAGCTAGCAAGGCTACAAGCAGGGATGAAACACAAATGGAAATTTCATAAAGAACAGTAATACTCCCTGCCCTGCCTTATCTTTGTAATCTATGAGCATTCCAGGGATGAATGCAAAATCCTGAAAAATGGTCACAACAAACACCCAATAGGGAAAGCATTTCCATTCTTTCTCTTTTGGATTTGGAGAAAATGAAAATATAGACAGGAAAGAGCTCCATGCCAGGAAAGCTGAAGAGTGTGTAACAGGCTGGATTTCACCTGTTCACTGGCAGAGAACGATGGCCAGGAATGGGGCACTCATATCCTTCCGACATGCCTGCAATATTTAGTCTTCTGACCCAACTGTAACATCTCTTCTATTATCCCCAGTTCCTTTCCCTTTGACTCATAAGTCTTGAAACCCTTCTTTGACCACAAGGCATCACATGACTCCACCCCTCTGCAATTTGGCCTATCATCCTTCTCTGCTTTTATGCTTACCAGCCTACCCACATTTCATTCAGTGCTTAGTATTGGTCCCATGATGGAATTTAACAAGCACCTCCCTGCACATCCACATCCTTTGCTCACACTTAGGTCTTCTATGGTGTTTAAAGGAAATTAGTCAAAACTAGTTCTACATTTATGCTCCCTGTGAACCAAACTGGCCTGACCACACCTGCCTAACTTGTATTATTTACACCATGCACTCCCCAGGACAAGGGTTGCTTCTTGCTCAGCCATACACTCTGCTGGGCCCCACATATGGGCTGGCACATTAATTCAGCAAGAGTGTCTTGCGAGTTCTGACACTAAAATAGCATGATGCATCTGGGTGCCTGTGGGCAGGCACAGGGTACAAGTAGC
Organism: Cettia cetti; assembly: GCA_013401135.1. Lineage (NCBI taxonomy): Eukaryota > Metazoa > Chordata > Aves > Passeriformes > Sylviidae > Cettia > Cettia cetti. The sequence goes on along the minus strand of VZUI01029691.1, from coordinate 1,052 downwards.
AATGGCTCTGGCATGGTTATTCTGGGAAGACTTTGTGCACTCTAGGCACATTATCAGCTAAGGAAAGTACTCAGGAACAGGGAGACTCCAAAAACACTAGCTTGGAAAGGTGTTCATGAGTAGCACCCGACAGCCAAACCTGCAACGGGGAGCGCAGGTGGAGCTTAGAGATAATTCCAAGAAGGCAAAGATCTTTCAGGATGTTTTGGGTTAATTCTGAGGCGAGGCGCGGCAGCCTCAGCCGTGCAGGTGTGACTGAGGCGCCGTGCCCACGCTTTTTCTGCCAGGCGCGCTCCTGCGGCTCTCCCGGCTCTTCCCCCGTAGCCTCCCCGGCATCCTGGCGGACCGGCACGGCTGGACGCCGCGGGAAGCGGCCGCCTTCGCCGCCTTCCTGCTGCCCGCGCTGCACTATGCGCCCGAGCGCCGCGCCAGCGCCGCGCAGAGCCTGCGGCACGCCTGGATCGCCGCACCGTGACCCGACCCAGCTGTCCCCGTGGGACCCGCCGAGCGACCGCAGGGCCTTCCCGCGGGGCGGCGGGGCCGGCTGCCCACCCGCATCTCCCTGCGCGCCGCCTCTGCCGAGCGACCCCGGTGCGAGGCGTGATCCGGCGTGATCCCGCCGCTCCCTCCGCGCCCGGGCTCCGCTCCCTTCCTCCCGCGCCCCTGCAGCGCTGTGGACCGCACGCATCGCTCACTGCGAGCAGCCGCGGTACACGGGCACCGGAACCGGGCGGAGCCCCTCGCCGAGCGCCGCAGGGCCCCTCCTGTCCGGCTCGGCCGCCCCTCCTACCGCGGAGGGGCCGTCCCTCCGCCTCGGTGCCCCGCGGCCTTTGTTTGGGGCTCCGGGGACGGGGACTGGCCAGCTGTGGGAGCGCTGGCCCCGCCAGCCCGGCCCGAGGAAGGGGGGGTGGGCCTCAACCCCAGGCGGCCCCGCCGGGACCCCGTGACGGGACCCCCGGCCCAGCCCCCCTCCCCCTCAAACCCCCGCGCGCGGACGTGCCGCGCGGCAGGCCCCGCGCGCGCTGCGCCGCGCAGGCGCCCTCCGCCCCCCT
>VZUI01029673.1:0-11136 GCA_013401135.1 Cettia cetti | reverse complement strand
CGGCGCGGGCGCGTGCGCACTGCGTGAGTCAGCAACTTTGGCGCGCGGCGCGTGCGCGGCGCGGGGAAGGCGGGGCAGGGGCCGCGCACGCGCTCTGTGCGCGCCCCGCCCCCGCGGCTGCCCCGGGGCAGGCAGGGCTTGGAGCGGCCCCAAAAATCATCCAAAAACCCCCAAAAAACCCTGGAATAGCGAAGCTCCCCCCCCAATCAGTTAAATAAGGAAACAACCTCCACCACGTAAATACAAAAAAACCCATCCTCGCTTCAACAGCCAAAAAACCCCACTTAAATAGCTCAAACCCCACTGAAATAGCCCCAAAATCCCATTGAAATAGCCCCATAAAACCATTTAAACAGCCCCCAAAAACACTTCGCTGGTCCCAAAAAACCACCTCAATAGTCCCCCAAGACCCACTTTAATAGCCCCAAACCCCCATCTAACCAATCCCAAAAAATCCACCCAAATATCCCCACAAAATTACGTCAATAACCCCTAAAAACCACCTAAATAGTCCCCCTAAACCCACTTAAACAGCCGCAAATGCCCACTTAAATAGCACCCAAGCCCCTTAAACAGCGCAAGAAACACTTTAACAACCCAGACACAGTCCCTGCTCCGCAGCTTTATTTTGGGATCTGGACATGAGGGAGGTGGGGGAGACACAGCCCCTTCCTGGGGGAACAACTCGATGCCAAACCCGACCTTAACAATTAAAATCCACTGAGTTCAGAGCCCTGATCCTGAAGGAAATGCTGAGAGGCTCCTCCCCCTGAACCACCCCACCTTCACCCCCAGTGCTGAACACAAAAAAAAAGGCAGGAAAATTTAGAAACAAATGGGAAGAAACTGATGTTGTCATAATAAATAAAGAACATGGAGACACTTTAGGCTCAAATTCTTCCCACTGCTCTGCAGCTTCGTCAGTGGCTCCCTGAGGCAGTTTCCCACTGACAAACACCCAATTCCCAATGTTTTTCCTAAGGAAATCACCCAAGCTCTTTCCCTCACACCAGGAGCTTGTTACCACAGCTTCACAGCCAACAACCCTCCTCTCTGCCAGATGTGGGGCACAGCTGGCGCTGAGGGAGAGCCCAGGATGAGCAGGGCTTAGGATTCTCTTCACACATCCTTAGGATTCTCTTCACCAACATCAGGGAGACACTGATTTGGGGACTTTAAGGGAATTTTGGGACCTTCTTTTTTCAGTCAGAATAGACTAAAAAAAGGTCTCTATTTTTCATCGCTTGAGTTTCTCCTCAGGGGAGACACGTGGGCAGTGCAGGTCTTGTTCCACCAGCAGCTTTTCCTCACAACTATCTTCCAGCCAAATGGAATGGAGGTGTTGGATCCATCCCTGGGGGTGGGGCTGAGATCCCAGCCCAGCTGCTCTCCAGGCTGGGCTTCCCTCAGCGCCAGGCTCGGTTCAGCAGCTTCACCTGGGCCAGTCTCTTGGTGATCATGGTGGCAAAGACCAGCCCGAAGAGGACACTGCTGATCAGCACGTAGTCATAGTCATCCTTGAGCACATCAAACTGCTTGGAGGGGTACACCCTGGTCTGGAAGATGTCCAGCCCGTAGGCCACAACCTGCAGGGGGGAGATCAGCAGCTGGGGATGCAGCTTGGAGCATAAATCCCCAAAATTATCCACACAGGGTTAATGGAAAGGAGTGCTGTGTTGTGGGAGTTACAGAAGTCCCTGCTGTGGGCTGTGGAATGGAATCCAGCCTCAAATTCCACACTGGGGCCTCCACCCTGCACTCACCAAGCAGGTGGACTCGAGGCCAGAGGGGGCTGTGTAGATCCCCCTCATCCTGGAGATGGTCTGGTTGTAGTTGATGAACCTCTCAGCGTGGATCTGCACATCTGGTGAGTATGGGATCAGGTTCTCCTCTCTGCAAAGCACCACGAGAGACATCAGACCCCAGCCAGGCAGCACACAGGGGCTGCCACCAGTGTTTCCTGATTATCAAAAGCTCAGCTAAAACAGCAAATTTGGGAGCTTTTCCCAGTGCAGACTCAGTATTGCTGCAGGATGAAAATCAAATGGATCAGCTGGGTCGGGCTAAGCTGCAGCCACCTCCCTTGAGGCTTTGCAAGTTTTACAAGTGTAACTCTAAAAAATCCAGTTCCTCTGACTGCTCCTTCCTGAGAATAGACACCAGGCTGGTGTAATGACTGACCTGCTGTAACACAGACAAATTCATCTCCTCATCACAGACTGGGAATAGAAGCACAGAATCCTTCAGGTTGGGAAAGACCTCCAAGGTCATCAAGTCCAACCTTTGAGCAGAAGGAACTTCTCTTCATTCCCTGCCAAATCTGCTCCAAATGCAGCCAGGACAAGTCGTTTCTCTTCACACAACTCATGATACACAAAATCCTGGAAGAAAGGTTCTCACTCCTTCCCTACCTGCTCTGCTCCGTCGGGATCTCCGGGCGCCGAGGGTCCAGCAGAGCCTTGGGAAGGGATAGGATAGCCCCAGAGGGAAGCCCAACTGTGCATTGAAGGAAAAACATCTTAAACATCACAGAATCCCAGAACAGCTGAGGCTGGAAGGGCTGGGGATCACCCAGTCCAACCCCTCTGCCCAGGCAGGGTCAGTAGGACTCAGAAATGCATCCAGATGGCTTTGGAATGTCTCCAGAGGGATACTCCAGACCCTCCCTGGGCACCTGTGCCACTTATCTGCCACCCTCAAGGAAAAGTTCTTCCTCGTGTTGGGGTGAGACTTTCAGGGTTTTAGTTTATGGCCATTGCTCCTCTGGGCATCACTGGAAATGGCCATTCCTGACAGCATTGTCTGACAACCAACAGAGACACTGTCCTGGTGCTTACCCCTGCACCTGCAGGAGGCCAGGACAACCCCCAGGCCTGACCTTCTGGCAGCAAAGTGCATTGTGCTTGGGTTTCAGCTCTCCCCTTTCAGGTACTCACTGAGCAGGTGGCGGCTGGTGATGCCCCGCTCGGTGATGGTGGCCTCCATGGCACTGATGGCAGAGGGGAAAATGTAGGATTGCTGGAGAACCTGGGGCAGGATGGGGCGGTCCAGGGAGCTGAAGGCTGTGGCGTTGTACTGCTCTGTGCCCTCGTAGAGCTCCAGCACCGTGAACTCGTTCCGCCGGGCCTTGGTGTTCCAGTACTGGTACTGCAAGGAGGAGTTGCAGCATCAGGGAAGCAGTCAAGGACACAGGAAAACCACACAGGGTGGTCACAGAACTGCCTCCATGCAGGTTCAGGAACTGCCCCCATGCCAAAAAGAGTTTTGCTTTTTATACATTTTCCATGTATTTGTAGCTCTGTAGATTACTGTTATATAGTTATACAGCTCCTTGACTGACTGTAGCACCTTCCTGCCCCTCCCTTAGATTTTCGAACAATAAGCTAACCTTGCTGGAGTCTTATTTAGTCTTTGCTCTATAGTGAGCCAAGGACATCTCATTTTTCCATGTGTCACAGACATAATGAATGGGGGGTTAGAAGCTAAGGGGGCTTCAGTGGGGGCAAAAGGGGGGGATTATTTAATTAACTGTCCCTCTAACTGGATAATTTTTGTTAAGTATGCTAATTTGCTAAACTTACAAAATTGTCAGAGTCCTGCATTACGTGTGCATTTTGCCACATTTGCACTGTGAAGGACTTTCATTACAGGTCACTGCTTTTTATCACCCTAATATCTTTCAGCTCGTGATTTCAGGGGTCCCCCCAAACAAGCAGCAGCTCTCACCACCACCCAGTTCTCAGAGTGCACCATGTGCACGGGCCCCTTGGCCTTCTTCTGCACGGAGGAGTGGATGATCCTGCCCGTGACCCCGTCCATCAGGTAGATCCCGATGAAGGTGCGCTCGTGGTGCGTGTCCGTGCTCTCGGTCACCACGGCCAGCAGGTTGGGGTTCAGGGACTAGGGACAAAGGAGAAACAGCTGAGACCCCCTTTCAGTGCCACAGACACCTCCTTCCTCCTCTTCATCTGGCACTGAGCATATTGTGAATAATTAGCACAAAACAAATCAAGAATTCAAGCTGTTATTTCCCCAATATTTTTGACTGGCTTAATTGCTGCACGAAAACACTTTGGAAAAGAAACCTCCAAAATGAGCGTTTTTCTGCAGAGACACTGGTGCCCATAAAACTGGCCTCACAGGGCAGCTCATCCCAATGGAGCAGCAGGAAATGGTATTGGGATCTTCCCACAGGATACCCCTCAACAAAAAGCCAACACAGAGCTGCAGCAGCACCTTGTAGAGGACGCTGCGGTCGCCCATCACGCGGCCCTGGGAGTGCACGTGCTCGTTGGACCTCTTCCCTTTGACAGTCACAATCCTCTGCACCTCTGTGGGGATGGCCACCTCCCAGCTCTCCTCTGTGCTCAGGTCCTGCAGGGAAAAAGCATGTGGGAGCTTGGATCTCTTTCTCCAAGGACACCATCTCCACCAGCAGGATGCAGATTTCCTTGCGTTGGGATTTCCCAAGTTTCTTCGGCGCATTTTGAGGCTGAAGGTTGCAGTTCTGAGCAAAGCTTCACAAAGGGAACTGAGATCTGCCATTATCCACAGAGCATTCAGCAAGTGCAATGGGTCTTCCATACCTTTTTGAGCCTGAATCCAGAGAGTTTTCCCTGCTCAGCATCAACTAGGTAAAAATAGATGGAATGGGCTATTTCTTCTAACTGGCGAAGGACGTTTTTAGTGGCTGGGAAAGGTGTAACCTGGAAAAGAAGAATTGAAACACAGGTTAAAAACAACTGATACAGACAAAAAAACCACCCTGGAATGAATCAGAAAGATTATTTCTAAGGTGTTTCTCAAGACAAGGTCTGCCTTACCAGAATAACCTCATAGTTTTGTGTGACATGTGTCTCAACGGCATTTTTTTCCATCTTGCTCCAAAAGGGAGGGGAATAATTAACCAGAATGTGAAGAAAACTGCCTCCAGGCAAAGCAATTTACCTTGTACTCATCATCAATCAGGAGCAGCACCTTGGCATAGTCTTGATCCATAATAGGTAAAAGCAAAGTCTGGAGAATTGGACGTTTCAGAACAGGAGGAGCTACTTGGCTTCTCTTCCCAAAGATGGGGTTGAAGACGTACAGAAAACTCATTTTGGTTTCCTGAAAAACAGGGTAAGTTTTGCATCTTGTTTAAATTTTAAAAAAAGTTGATTTTCTAACTGTTACTTGCTGGTGTTGACTATTCACTCTGGGTTCAGCTACACTATGCTGAGAATATTCTGTTTGGACACACACATTTGTCCAAACATTTATACCACATTTGTCCATAAAAACCACGATCATTTTTAAGTTTCCTAAGCTTCCATGTCTGCTTCCCTCCAGATCTTTCTCCCCTGCCATCCTCACATCAGTGACCACCAGAAGATGCCCAAGAAGATGGTTCTACTGCCCTGTCCAAGGGCAGATTTCCATGCCCAGTGGAGGGGAAGGGAAGGGTCTCACCTTGTCCTTGACGAGCAGAGTGCATTGTGGAGGGTGGGGGAAATGAGCTGTCGTTCTCTGCACCATCAGCTTGAAGGAAGAGCCAGGTTTCACATTCCTGAGGTATTGCTTCCATAGGATGGTGCCAGAACTGCTCTCAATGCCAAAAAGCTGAGGAAAAACACATGGGAAAGCTGAAGTTTAGAGAAAAAAATCCCTCCCATTCAAGCAATACATCCTCCTCTGTCATACCCCAAAGAAAGCTGAGTCTTAGTCCCCCTTTAAAGCCACACAAAACATTCTGTGCATCTTCCCATTACTTCTGCCTAAGCCTGGCTAAAAACAGGGCTGGGAATTCAGAGCTGAGACTCTTTGCTCCAGCCTGGAAACAAGATTCCTGCCCTGACCTCCTCACCTTGCCTGAAGCAGTGACCATCACCATCATTTTCTGGAGGTTGAACTCGTCTCTGGCCAAATTGTCGATGTTAATCTCGTTTTTAATCTGGCTCCGGGGCTTCCTGGCATCGTAGAACATCTTCCAGAGATGGGCAGTCCAGGCTTGCAGCAGGATGAGCTGGGATGAGAGTCGCTTCAGGAACATTCCCAGCAAACCATCTGCAAGGGGCACCCACAGTGACAACAGCAGGGAAAACACACGGCTCCCACCCCAGAGCTGAAATTGTGGTGTCAAAGGCTGCCATGCACAAACCTGGCTAACTCCCTGCCTCCCACCCTGCAGTAAGTTACTGCTGCCATTTCTGTGACACAGTCTGGCATTTACCAACCTTTCCCACTCCACACTGGTCACAAAATATGCCCTGATCAACTGAAAGCAAACCTTCATGCAGAGGAATTTGTGTTCCTTCCCACTGTGCCCACCCACAGCTCCCCCACCCCTACAGAAATCCCTCTTGCACCCAGTACTCAGAGGAATTAAAAATACTCAATTCTGCCCAATCAGTGTTTGAATTCAACTTCCTAAAGTAACCAAAACACGGGACTTCAACTCTGTTTCAGCCCCTGAGGAGAGCAAGCAGAGGGGACAAGTGGCACCAAGAAGCATTAGGCAGGAGCAGAGCACACTCCATGCAGGATGGGGTTACCTTGGATGGCTGCATCCAGGACAGCAAGGAAAGACAAAACAAAGCAAAAAAAAAAACAAAAACAAAAACAAAAACAAAGCTATTGGAAATGAGTCTTCCAGAAAGAGTCACAGGAAACATTTAGGAGACATGGCCAAAATCCCTCTTAGTGCTGCTGTTTTTTTTAATGTAACAATGTAATATATTCATGTCATCTGGATTGGATTTCCAAAGTTTAGACAGAAAAGGGTTTATTTCTGCTCATTTTAATTGGCTTCAGTAGAGATTTAAATTAATCTCCTAGCTCAGAGTAAACAGAAAACAATAAACACATTTATTTAGGAAGGAAAACAAACTCACCTGCTTTTTTTCCAAATTCTCCCTCCAGCTCAGCCTGTGCACCTGTCAGAGGCAGATCCACCATCTCCAAGCTTACCACCTCTGCCAGCGACTCCTCTCTACTCCACACAACTTTTCCTGGAAAGAAATAAGAGCAGAATATTGGAAAAATCAACCTAGTATTTGGGAATTAACTCAATCTAAGAGTATCTTTCAGTGCAACCCTGAAATGCAGATCACCTTTTAGTGAAATGCAAAATAGTGTATAAATATCTAATGTCATTAAATTAACTATTTCATAAAAGACAAATACTTCATGCAACTGGAGCCACTTCTGGGAAAAAAACCCTCAGGATCAGTAAAAGCAATCTGGTGCTTTAAAAGGGTTACATCATTGAGTCTATTTAAAATAAGAGATTCACAGTGTGAACTCCTGGATTCCTTTAGAACCCTGGAAAATTCCTGTTGCTGAGATGGGACTTTCAACCCTTCCTGCAAATTAACATTTTTGCCATGAGGACCTTTTCTGAAAATCTTTGATGAAGATCTACACCAGCACTTATAATCTCACCCTACAAAAAGTGGTTTGAAATCTGCAAAAAGCCCTGAAATCCAAAGGCTCTGCCCACACAAAACAGGGCAGAATTGTTTGTCCAGGTGAGGGTGAAAGAGTCTCCTGTGTCTTTCATTGGACTCAGAAGAGTTAAATTAATTTTTCAGCTTCCAAGGAAAGTAATGATAAAATACAACCCTTGAGGACACAGAATTTTCTCCTGGTGACTGTTACAAATGGAGGAAGCAGTTTCTGGGAATCACCTGGCTGCTGGAGGAACATGAGCATGTGGTCCTCTGTCTGCACCAAGGCTCGATAGCCCACAGAATCATCCTTCTTCAGGAAAACCTGGATGTACAGCTGGGACAAACAAAACAAGGCAAGGAAAACAGTGAGATTAATGACGACATTATCTCCTTGAGGAAAGCAGAAATCTGGTGAAATCAGAGCAAGCAGGTGATGCTGTAATCCCTGGAATGCCTTTCCCCTTGCCTGAAGGGCTCCCATCCTGCCAAATCAAGGAAGGAAAGACATTGCAAGGACAGAAATAACCCCTCCCTGCTCACCTGCTGTGGCCTGGCCCCTCCTGGCTCCAGGTTAAAGGTGATGGTGGTGTCCAACAATCTTTGCCCAGTTTCAACCAGGTAGAGGTTTATGTTGTAGGTTTGATTGGAGCAGGTTAAGGAATCCTGTAGCAACAGGCAGAAAACAGGAGTTACACACACACCACACCAAATCCTGCAGCAGGATTCCATCAGAATTCCATGTCCAGCAAAAACTGGAGCTTCAAGATATTTTTAGGCTGCATTTTTAGGCTGTACAGCTGGTGAAAGACCTCTGTCATTCTGCTCCTGCAGGTGAAGGAATGAAATGGACTGACAAAAACTGGGGAACAAGAGCACCCCATACCTGCCTCCGGGCATCCTCCAGAGTGCTGCCAGCATGGAGGCCATCAGAGCTTCCAGGTTTCTGAAGTGAGGATGAGAGGAGATGTAACAAGGCTTCAGACACCAGTAAAGTATAAAAAACTAGGTTTTCAACTGACAAGTCTGACAAGTCTCAGCATGATTGTGACATCAGGCAGGAAAGAGCTCTGTTCTGTTCTATTCTGTTTCTGATAAAAATGAAACTAAGTTTGATATCCCCAAAAACTGAAATCTTCTGCACGTCAGGAAAGCCAATTCCTTGTCACATGCACACCTTCCACAGGGCTTAAAACAGGATATTCACTGAGCCAGGCACAGCCTGAGCAGGACGTAATCAAGCCCTGCTTGTGTTATCACTGAAACTTCTCAAATCCTCCTCTTCCTCAAGAGGCTCCCCATCCCTGGGCCTGTCAAACACCAGTGGAACCCACCCCCAGTGCACGTCCCCAGAGCTGGGCTGGTCCCAGAGGACAGGAATTGTGCTGACCAGTTCATTCCTGCATGTCAGGACAGCGGCCACCGTCTTCTCCCCAGTCGTTGCAAAACTCACAAGAGCTGCCTAGGAAAGGAAAAAAAATAGCAAGAAATCATTTTAAAAAAACCCTTAAGAAGCCCCCCAAAACCTCACCAAAAAGTACTTGTGAAGTTAAGAAAACCACAGTGGAATTAAAAGCAGATGAACTGTCACAGCTGAATTTTAAATTGTATTGTTTCCCCCAACTCAGCAACAGAACAGACCTACTTCTGCCACAGATTTTTGAGCCACAATGCCCAGAGTTTCTGAGATTTTTAGCACCTGCCAGCTAGCCCAGCAGTTTGAAGGATGTGCAGCTGCCCTTGGCCCTGTCCCTGGTACCTGCTGGAAGTCCCGGAGGTGGCTGAGCACCCCCTGCTTGTACTGCAGCAGGGAGAAGTGGTTTGGGGACAGCTGCAGGAAGAACTGAGTCCGTGAGGCGCTGGTCACACTGGGCTGAGTGGCCAAGATCCTGGCCTGGAAGTCATCTGCAAACTCCAGCTCCAGGGACTGCAGGGGACAAGCACATATGCTGAGAGAGCTGTCCTTCACTGCGACCAACACCTCCCTCCCCTAAGTCAGAGATTCCCTGACTCTGGGGACAGGGCAGGAGCGGGGAAGGCTGAGGCTCCACTGGAGCAAAGCTCAGAAGACATCGATCCAAAAGGAATAACAGACAAAAAGCTTTCCCAGCCCTCCCTCAATGTACAGATCGTGACCCCTCATCTCTCTGAGTCTGGGGGAACCAGCTCCCTCTGGGAGCAGGGCAGTGGGGCAGGGGGTTGCAGGGGTGCCCCTGCAGCGCTCTCACCTGCAGCGGGACGTGCCTCATGTCCTGCTCGGTGTCCAGGGCGCAGAGGCGCAGCGAGCGCGCGGCCGCGTCCGCACACGCCAGCACGGCCTCGCCCAGCACGGCGCAGCCGCCCCGCAGGGCCCCCAGCCACGGGGCTGCCACCCGCACCTGCACACACAGCCAGCCTCAGAGGGGCTCCACAGCAAGCCCGGGCAGTTATTCACAGCCACAGCTGAGAAAAACCACCCGACAGCCTGAGCTTCACCTCGCTAACAGCTGCCACTCCTAGCTCAGCTTGGCTTTCAGCCATGAAACCCCTGGTTTGAGGGCAATGCCTGAGGGAAAGGGAGGGCTCTCCATGGAACAACAACTGATTCCTCCACCCACCACACCACAGGGTTGGAAGCCCGTTTGTTCATCAAATCCAGCATTTTGGGTAGTGTTGGTAAAAACTAATTAGTGGCTAGAGGGACTTCTCCCTCTAAAAGCACTAAATGAAGACTGTTCTATAAGTAGTACCAACCTGGAGTTCTGAGTTTTGTCTCTTTACATTGTTTGTAAGAAAGTAAACATTTAGGGGGAAGACAAAAATTGTTTTGAAAGTTCCATTTTGATTCTTACTTTCTTCTTTTAGTGTGTATTAATAAATCTATATTTGTACCCTTCAATTTAAGCCTGCTTAGTTTTCTCCTAATCCTATCTCACAGCAGCAAAAACAATCAAACCACTACACTAAATTCAACAGAGACAGGCAAATGTAAAACCATCACACGGCTCCAGTACCTGTTTTGTGATTTCCCCATCCTCTACGTTGAATGTCAGGATGTTCAGGTGGCTCTGGGGAACGATGCCAACCACGTGGATCACCCCAGTGCCACGGGAATAGAGCAGCTGGTACTGAGTGCTCTCACTGCAGGACAGGCAGCAACCATGAAGCATCATCCTCTCACATCACTGCTTGCAGAGGCACGAGGCAGGTGCAGCCCCCTTTCCTCTGCCCCATGCCAGGGCTCACACCTCTCCCTGCAGGTGTTCTCACCTTTCTGGCAGGTGTTCCACCCACTTCTGGTGCCCGTTGGACAAGTAGTGCAGAGACAGGGCTGCTTTCTTCAGCACTGCCACGTACTTCACTGCCTCAGGGAGCCCCACCAGGGCAGCCCCCTGGAAACTGAGCACAGGCACAGGGAATTAGGGAATTATTCTCTTTATTTTACCCTGGGGAAGGGGCTGAAGCCCCAGGAGGGGCTGAGGGAGCTGGGAAGGGGCTCAGCCTGGAGCAAAGGAGGCTCATGGGGGCTCTGGTGGCTCTGCACAACTCCCTGCCAGGAGGGGACAGCCGGGGGGGTCGGGCTCTGCTCCCAGGGACAGGGACAGGAGCAGAGGGAACGGCCTCAGGCTGGGCCAGGGCAGGCTCAGCTGGGACAGCAGCAGGAATTTCCCCATGGAAAGGGAGCTCAGGCCTTGGCAGGGGCTGCCCAGGGAGCTTTGGATCCCCATCC
>VZUI01029663.1:0-12043 GCA_013401135.1 Cettia cetti | reverse complement strand
GCCTGGCATCCTACAACTCAAACTTAGCTTTTAATTCAATTTCATTCCCAGGCCTTACACTCTTATACTCTTCTACTGGGCAATCATATTTGTAGGGCCTTACTGCCTCATCCTCCCCAACAATTTACCTTCAAGGACTGGCCAGAAACAAGAATAGAGGAATTGCCTTCCATGAAAAAAAAAAAAAATTAACTGCAAAGAATTGTGGTTGGAAAAAAAAGAAGAATGAAGAGACAGTTCTGGGTAAAATTTATGGGCCAAGACAACAAAGTAATCACCATGGCTGGTGCTTACTACAGGTCACCTGACTAAGGGGAGGCATCTTAACTGGAAGCATCTTGCATGCAAGACTCAGTAACTGCTGAAAGTCTTCAATGAGCCTGACAGATGCTGGAAAAGAGGCACAGCAAGATGTAAGTAGTCCAGGGAATTCCTGGGGTTTGCTGAGGATAATTTTTAGTCCAGGTGATAGACCACAAGATTGGAGGAGAGAAATTACTAGGCTTGTTGCTTACAAACACACACAAACTAAGTAGAGAGGTCAAGATTGGTTGAGCCTGGACTTAAAGTATCATGACCCCTGAAATTCACATATTTGAAGTACATGGGCCAGGTGAAGACTAGGCAAGACACTGAATTTTCAAAAAGCATCTTATCAATTGTTTAAGGAAAGAAACACCCTGTAAAAATTGGTCTCAAGATAAAAAGGGCTGAACAAAGCTTGCAGCTCTGTAAAAACGTGATTCTTAAAGCACAAAACCTGTCATGCTCATTACCACATATTGCCAAATGTAAGAATAAAACACAGACAGAGGCAACTGGGACATATGTCCCATGAAATATGTAGGGCGAGGAAAAGGAATGACAGGGCACAACTGGAATTTAATTTGGCTAAGAATAATAAGATTTTTGGTAAGAAAATGAACATTAAAAAAAAAATCTCTGATGAATAGGATATGTGAACTCATGGCAATTGACAGGGAGAAGGCTGAAATACTCCACAATATTTTTTATTCTGGTCTCAAGGGTGTTATCTCTTTCTACATCTTAAGTTCCTTAGCATCAAGGTAGGGAAAGGAGAACAAGCAAGTTCAAATTTGAGGCCATGTGAGTCTCCTGAACATGCACAAGTACTTTCCAAAGTCTTGAGGAAGTTGACTCATGTATTTGCCAAGCCACACATCTGAAAATCATGACAATCATATGAAATCTATTCTTTCTTATTAATATGTAAAAAATCCTAGAAGAATAGGGAAAATGTTTAACCTGCCACAAAACCTCAGTTCCCTGTTAGCAAAATAACTTGTGTCTCTCTGTTTCCGTAATGAACAGTGTTGAAAAAACAATTATTTAGAGCCCAGGAAGGAATTTGGTCTACACAATACTGGTTTGTATCCTTCTGAAATGGTTTTCCTAAATACTTAAAAGACTTGTTATAACTGATTGGAAAAATCAATTATAGCTTTTTCAGTAGATACTAAAATCTCTCTACAGGAAAATGTAATCTCTTTTAATTAAAATTTAAAAAGGAAAAAGTAAAGTAAGAAATAGACAAATCTGACTACCTTCTTCAAGCTTATCTAGATTGAAATATTCAACATATTTCAGTCAAACTGCTATGTTTGATTTTGGGTTTGTCATACCCATTCAATGTTTCCTTCTGCTGACAAAATGCTTGATCGAATCAGTGTTTCACCTGTGTCACACTTTTCTTCTTTTCTAATGTCTAGTCATCCTGCATCTGGAGTACAGCCACTGTGATATAATGCAGACTTCAGCACCCTGAACTACTGCAAGGCATCGGTGTATCCCAGAATTTATGAGCTGGCTGAGGAACATCTGTTAAAAAGAAGAATGTGGTTTTGTGACACCCAAATGACAGCCAGATCACACCTAACACTGCAACTCCACTGAACAGTAAATAAAGTTGGATCATTATGGGAGACGGGGTTTCAAAGATACATTGAACGAGCTGAAATAAACTATTTTTTTTATTTCAAGACTGTCTGTGTTTCCTCTTAGTGGACACAAAGGAAGGCAAAATTGTCCTGCATATCTTTGATATGTCCAAATGTCTGTAGGATCCATACATTTTAGAAAGTATGCAAAAATAATTAATAACTTTATTATCCCCTTTCTATAATATATGCATAATTATAGCTGGAAAAATAAAAAAGTATACCATGATGGGCTTTCAAACAAAAAATATATTTTGGAATGAATAGGGGGAAAAAAATGAGTATCCTAGTTGCAAAACAATGTGCATTATTTTGAATTTTTTATGGGAAAAAATTATGTACTTCAGAGCATGTTGAGCAATCAATTTTTTTCTGCAGGAGAGGATACACCCACCACAGAAGTTATCTAGTGAGAATTTTTCATCCATTCAGATGAAGATCATCTTTTAAATATATTCAGTAGCCCAGTTGTTTTAATACATGGATGAAATGAAGGCTGTCCTGCTAATAAGTATGCAGTAAGTTTCTGTAGACAATATAAGATTATTGGAAATTATTAAGATAAATGGGTTTGCTGATAGGATAAAACTTTAATTTTGTTTAGCATCTTCTTAAAAATTTTTGCACACATAAATAACAGATACAGAAAATAAATAAGAGATAAAGACATATAAGCAAAGAAAAATATAGAATGAAAATAATTAAAACATATTTAGAGGGGATTTAAACATATATCTGCAAATGGACTACATTAAAACAATATGACTTGAGGGTTTGAACAAATCTAGTGGTAAATAGAGAGCAAAACCAACCCCCACCAAAAAGAACACACCCCCCCCCCCAAAACATACAACCCCCTCCCCGCCTCCCCCCCAAAAAACCACAAAAAACCCCAACCCCAAAAAACAGGTGTATTGCCCTTTTTGCAGGTAATTCTTTAAACTCCTGAAATGGATTTAACATCTCTTTGGAGACCTCATGGAATTAAAAAATTATTTTACTTATTTATATTAAAGTAAACTGGGATAGATAATTCTAAAAAACAACTCTTTTATACATACACGTGCTTTCTAATGTTCTTCACTGCAGTGGTTTTTTTTGTTTCTAGTTGGTGAAGAAGACACCCCATGGCCTACTCCAGATCACACTGAAAGGCAGGGACTGTTTTTACTTGGATTTGACTGGGATGGAACAGCTGTAGAAATGTGCTGGCATAAGTCTAGTATGACTGCTGCTCTTAATGAAAATTTAGTATTAAATTTGAATTTAGTAATGAGGGAAATGTTATTGTAAATTCAGGAGTCGCATCAATTGCTGACACAGTAACCTCAAATTTACTATAAAAACCCAGAGTAATGTCCCTAAGTGCCACTTTTACATGCATAGGTTTGTCCTCTGAATCAAAGATGGAAAGAATGTGAAGAGCAGAAGAAGAGCCATGAACAAATTGAAAGCTCTTGACGCTATTGAGCACACAACGACACGGACTCCAGGATTAGAAGGCTGAGAAAATTACTCCTTTTATTTTCAGAATGTGTCTCCCTTTTATACTATTTTACACAGACCAATTCGATTGGTGAAACAAGAACAACTTTTCCAATCATGCTGGTCAAACCAGAGTAACATCAAGAAGTCCCTCCTCGGAAAGGAATGAAAACATGTCTTATTTACAGAAAGTTTGCCTGGGAAAGGAATTTCAGAAAACCAAAACATTCCAGGCATGAATCTCTGGGAAAGTGGCACGGTGAGTTCTACGGAATCCATGGAATGCCTGGTGGGTAACGACTTAAGCCAGGTAATAGCTTATCCAGAGAGGATGTGGTACTGGATTGATATGGGATCTGCTGGTCACCAGTACTCTGAGCTAAAAATGGACACCAATACTGGAGGCAGCCTGGACTCCAGTGATCATGAAATGGTAGTTTGCAGTCCTGAGGGATATGGGTCAGGCGAAGAATAAAGTCAAGACCCTGAAATTAGGAAATCAAAATTCCAGATGTCCAAGGAGCTAGTCAATGGGCTCTCCTGAGAATCTACTCTCAGGGACAAGAAAGGAGAACAGACCTCTACCACTCTTACAACAACCAGTGGTATAGAGACAAAAAATCAGGGAAAGGAAGGCAAGAGACTGGCACAGCTGTGTTGGGAGCTGCTGGTCACACTTTAAGGCAATAAGCAAATATACAGGAGGTAGAAGCAAGGACATATATCCTGGGAAAAGTGTGGGGATGATACTTCGTTGTGTAGGGATGGAATGAAGAAGCCCAAGAATGAGATGCAGCTGAACTTGACAAGGAATACAAATAACAAGAAGGATGTCTACAGGTAGGTTACACAGAAAAGGAAGATCAAAGAAGATATACACCCACCCATGCCCCACTCCCAAAAAGAAGGCTGTCAAACTGGGAACAACAGATGAGAAGGTTGGGGTACTCAGCAATATTTTTGCCTAAGTCTTCAATGGCAACTTCTCTTCCCATACTTCTGGAATGGGTGAATTGCAAAACAGGAACTGAGGGAACAAAGTCCTTCCCACTGGAAGTGAAAATCAGATTAGGGACAACCTGAGGAAGTTGATGGCATGTGCATCTGTGGGACCTGATGAGATGCATCCTAGAGTCCTAATGGAACTGGCTAATATACTTTCCAAGTCACTCTCCATATTTGAAAATTTATGGTAATCAGGTGAAATCCCAGTTGATTGGAAAAGGAAGACTTTGTACCTGCCTTTAAAAAGGGTAGAAAGCGGGACCCCAGGGAACTGCCAACCTGTCAGCTTCACCTCTGTGCCTGGAAAGATCATGAACAGATCCTTCTAGAAACTATACTAAAGCATATGGAGAAGAGGGAAGTGATTTAGGACAGTCACCATGGCTTCACCAAGTGAAGTCCTGCCTAACCAAGCTAGTAATTTTCTACAATGGAATGACTACTTCAGTGAACAAGGGAAGGTCTTTTTTACATGGTCATTCACAACATTCTCTCTAACTTGAAGGAAAGATTTGACAGCTGGACTGTTTGGTGGATGAGGAATTGACTAGACAATCACATCCAGAAGATAATTCTTAATTACTGTGTTCTGATGAACCATGTGACAAGTGGTGACCCTCAGGTGTCTGTATTGGGAAAAATGCTTATTAATGTCTTTATCAATGACACAGATGAAAAGACTGTCCACACTCAGCAAATTTACAGATGACACCAAGCTGAGTGGTGCAGTTGACACCCCTGAGGGACAGAATGTCATCCAGAGGACCCTGGACAAGCTGGAGCAGTGACCCATGGGAATCTCATGAGGTTTAACAAGGCCAAGTGCTGGTGCTGCACCTGGGTCAGGGCAGACCCCAGCGGCAGCCCAGGCTGGGGATGAACAAATCGAGAGCAGCCCTGCCCAGAAGGACTTGGGGGTGCTGGGGGTGAGAGCTGGACATGAGCCAGCCATGGGCACTCCCAGCCCAGAAAGCCAAGTGTGTCCTGGGCTGCACCCAGAGCCCTGTGGGCAGCAGGGGAGGGAGGGGATTCTGCCCCTCTGCCCCGCTCTGGTGAGACCCCACCTCCAGAGCTGCCTCCAGCCCTGGGTTCCCAGCACAGGAAGGACATGGAGCTGTTGGAATAAGTTAGGAAAAACCCACAGAGATGATTAGAGAGATGGAGTGCTTTTCCTTTGAGAAAAGGCTGAGGGAGTTGGGGTTGTTCAGCCCAAAGAAAACAAGGGTAAGGATTGACCTTAGAGCATCTTTTAAGTACCTGAAGGGGGGTTATAAGGACACTGGAGGGGGATTTTACAAAGGCATGTAGTGCTGGGACAAGGGAGGGATGGTTGTAAACTCAAAGAAGGTATATTTGGTCCTTACTTGGTTCTGTCTGTATTTTTCTCATTTAGACACTCCTACATTTCTATACAATTATGTCACCTCATTTAGTTTTCAATAGTATTTGATATTCACAGTTGGGTTTGGAGCTTCTTACTCCAAACCCAACCAGTATTCTTCTTACTGCTTGTTTTCTAAATGTCCCTTTGTTGGAATAACTATTAAACTTATGAGTAAGAAGTAATGAGGTACTCTAGGGTGTGTTGAAAAAAATCCATTGACTTTGACAAATCCTGATTCTAATTATGACAATTATGCTTAACAAAGATGAAAAATTTAATGTAATAGATTTTCTAATGCTTTACCCAATCAAACTTTCATCACTTCTGACATTCTACTTGGAAAAATATTAAATGGATTAATACATTCTACTACCAAAAAAGTGTTTCCGAGCACTCAAACATTTTAGTTTTCCAACTGCTCAAAAGCTAATAAACTCCCTCTCGTGCTTACAGTACACCTTGACAGGTATTAAGATTTCTAACTGTCTCTCCCTCATTCTCATGGCTAATTTGTACATATTTATCCTTACTAGGTTTTTTCCTTTATGCTACTTTCTCCATCCTGATGATAATTTTATGTTTGCTAACCTTCTTAGAGTTTAATTACCTCTCTCTTATAATGAAATGTCAAGGGTTGAAGAGATTTCCAGCAGTCAAGAGAGCTAGAGACCTAGAGAAAAAAGAATTCTTATTGTGTTTTTCTAGGTTTTGATGCATTGTTTGTGAATATTACATACCAAAATTATATTAATGTCATCTAAGAAGCTGTCTAAAGCATCAAACTTTTAAAAGCATTTTTTCTTCCAGAAGAGCCAAAGCAAAGAAAGTATGAAAGAATCATGTTTACCCTTGAATGGCAAATATATGAAGCTCAAAATAGAATGGCTTATTCAAGCTACTGTTGTGTGTCCCTGTTACAGAACGTTTTCCATTATCTATCCCATCATGTTCTGACTGTATCTAAAGAGATCTGCCACACTGAAATGTCTGCAAAGTAGCAAAGGACTCATTATTTCTATCAAGTTTGTGACTTCATTTTGAAAGTTTTCTGGCATTTAGTTTGAAGATCCTTTTCCTGCAAGTCAAGTCATAAGTAGTAAGAATCATTTGATCCTGGAAAAATTAAGCAATAATTTACTAAATTCTAGCCAGAGAAGATCATGCTTGTTATAGAAATGATGCTGTCACAATCTTTCTCAATCATGATCTCACTCTATCTTCATGATATAAATTTGCTTTCAACTAGAAACTAAAAATTAACTAACTATATAAATGAGAATGGCTTGTAAAATCAATTATTTCATGCTGTGTGATTAATGAAAGTCTAATAAAAATACCTTTTGATCTGCTGATGAAGACACCTTTCTGTTTAAATCAGGAATGATAGCCTCAAACCTTTATTTCCAAATGATATTAAAAATCTTTTTCTGCTGTTGTCTGTCTGGAAAAGTAGTTAAACACCTTTCTGAATAAAAATTGTGTCTTGGTGTGCATGTCCAAAATATCATCTATCTATGTAATGTTTTTGATTTCTGCAGATGAATTCACCCCTACTTGTATTTTCATTGTTACATCTTCACTATCTATAGATCTGTGTAGGAGAGACACACCTACAAAAATATGAAGACGGGCAAAGAGAAATCAGATTATGAAATAAGAAGGCAAGGATTCACTTGTCTCTATCTTTTATAATTTTTTTTCTTAAAATAATTTGAGGTCCTGTTTATTTTTGTTTTTCTGACTTAACTTTTATTTGAACACCTCTCTGAAAGAGTCATCATCTGGGCTGTGGAACATTTTCTAGAGGTGCCCATGAAAGTAAACACCTTTGGGATCTGGAGTTCTTTTTTCTTCTTGTTTTTCTGCCTTCTCCTTCCTATCATCTACACATCATCAGCAAAGCACTGATATCCCCTATTTGTCTGATTTTGATCCAGACAAAATTAATTTTTGGTGTTAAGAATTACTCCTACCTTCTCAGGTCATCCTCATTTAACTGAATATATCACAATGTATTTAAAAAAACCCAAAATGTGCTTTTCCTACATCATTCTTTCAGAGCATTTTTTCTTGATATTATTGTTCTGCTAATAAACAGAACTGATTAGATTTCCCCTCAAAACCAAATTTTATTTTTATAAGGTTTAGTTCAAGGTAAATACAAAATACATGATTTTTAAGTTTATTGAATTATGTAAGTCATTCAGATTTGAATTTTGAATTTTGGGGACTAGTGGGAATAAATATGTGTTAGGAACTAAAATCAGAACACATTATTTATTTCTTCATTTGTAAACGAAAGAGAATTTCAATTGAACTCTTTCAGGGCAGAAAACTAGTTAATTAAGTGTGCTATATTTCTTAATCATCAGTGGAAACTCTGTAAATTAGACACAATAACTAAAAAGAAAAAAAAAGACATAGCTTCCAAGGTTGGATAATAATTCATATTGCAAATGGTGCATATGTATGACTTTTATTAGGCATTTAACATAGCTGGATCCAACTGTTCCATCTGATCATTACCAGTTAAATAAAGGATGTTAATATTAAGACTGACTACTTAATTAGCACTATCTACTTTATGATGAGATACCAGCCTACCAGCAGCAAATGAGTTGTGAAGACGATATTCAAATAAAACAATTAGGTTGTCTCATAAAGCTTTGAGGCTGACATTTAGGCAGGTTCTCATGACCGTAAAAACTCTGAATACACATAGGCAGAGCATATAGTGTGATCCAGCCATGAAATATATACTTGAACCAAAAATTGTTTTGGGAAACATGTTTAGGAAATTTTATGATCCAACTCAAGGTGAATTAAACACATATTAGTGCTTAAATATAAAAAGATAACTTAACTAGCCATGTATTGGGCTGAATTTTACTACATTAGACTATTTGACATGGAGTCTACCAAGATGAGTCGCAATTTCCTTACATACACCTCATAGAATCAATTACAGAACCATAGAATTGCTCGAGTTGGAAGAGACCTTAGAGATCATCTCATTCCAGCCCCCCTGCCATGGGCAGGGACAACTTTCATTAGATCAGGCTTCTTGGAGCTCCATCCAACCTGGCCTTGAACACTTCCAGGGATGGGGCATCCACAGGTTCTCTGGGCAACCTGTACCAGGGCCTCACCACCCTAACAGTAAAGTATTTCTCCCTAGTATCTCTGTCTATCCTCTTTTAGCTTAAAGCAGTTGCCCCTTCTCCTATCATTGCATAGACTGGTACAAAGTCCTTCTTCAGCTTTCATGTAGGCCCCTTTCAGGCACTCCATTCTCTTTCAAGCTTACATTTGAGCTTGGAGTATCCCCAAGCCAGGTTCAGGCTTTGATCCTTGTCCTTGTTGAACTTCATGAGGTTCACATGGGGCAAGGCTCAAGCCTGTCAAGGTCCCTTCTCCTGACATTCCTTCCATCCAGCATGTGGATTGCACCACAAATGATGCTCCTTTACCACGATCTCCACTTGGACACTGAGTCATTGGCAGCAGCCCTTAAGTGCAACCATCCAGGCAATTCTTTGTCCACTGAGTGGTCCATCTGTCAAATCCATGCATCTCCAGTTTAGAGATAATGATATCATACTTGCAAGCAGCACCAATCCTGAAATCAGTTTTATGATTTTATGATTTTTTTATCAGCCCAGCCATGGGTCCATTCCCTGGTCCTGCTCTGCTGCCTAATAGTGGGCCTGGAGCTTGGGATCCTGAATGGGAATTGACTACATTGACTACAAGACAATGCTGATGAATTTTATCAGCATTTTATTTTATTGACTACAAGACAATGCTGACGAATTTTATTACCTCAACATCAAAGGAAACCTCATTCCCTTGCAAGAATCTGTTCTGACATGTCTCTGATATCCTCCTTCAGCCTGTTTAATTCCTTCTTGTAGCTTGGCCTTCTTACTGTCAGGTCATTTGTACCAGACCACAAATTCCCACAACTGAGTAGATACAATTAGAATTTCCCTTTCAATCTGCTTGAAGAGTGTTACAAGTGTTTAATACAAATTACATCTTTTCAGAAAAAGAGCAGTCTGATAAATAAGGAGCCTGTTGTTTGATGATTTTTGAAGATTTTCATGCAAAATTCACAGGAGCTGGAGGATCTCAGGATAAATAATTCTAAAGGAACACATGACTGACTTTAAAAAAATCTTTCTGTACCACAACGAGTTACTAACTTCGGGAAAAGATTTGTCTGCCTAGTGTAAGAATGGCATCTCACCTCACTATAGCACTGCTCATCGCAGCTGGCAAAGGATGTGCAGTGCTGCAGTAGAACTAAATACTAACCAGGGTACTGTCTTTGATACCACATTTTTCATCTTGGTAGGACACAGTTAACTGGAAGAAGTAAAAGGGATAATTCTGCATCAGCAGTTTCTTCTGCATTTGAGATTTAAACTCAAATGAAGGAAATTTATCAAAGTTAAAATTTGATGCAATCTATTTTCTTTTATTTTAAAACCTGCAGTATTAAAACTTTTGTATAATTAAAAACATTTCAACTAAAAAAAAATCACAACCTAAGTCGCATATTTATTTGGTCTGAATTGTCTGTTTACACTGAAGTCTGTCAAGACACCACCATCTCTTAGATCTTCACATCTCATGTTGCTTTTTCTTCTGCATTCCTAAAATTAGTGAAAAAAAATTCTTAAATTTAGTGAAAAAAGAAATAATTTAAAATATAATAAATTATATGAAAAAGAGTACATTCACTGGTTCCATTGCATAGTCTTTCCTTTGTACAATACATCAGTCAACCCCACCCACTCCAACCTATTTAGATTCAACTCATTTAAGCTAGAAAATTTGAACTGGAAAGTGGTAAAATATCTCATTATACAATAAAATTTTTTAGGATGCAAGTGTTATCTCAGGATGGTTCTATTTCACCTCTCAGAGTAATTACTAGTACATTTCAAAGTGATGTAAATGTTTCTTGAGGAAGTTTCCTATATAGGGTAGAATTTCTAAGAGTCCAACAACTGAGTATCTGCCCATTCTGAGAGAGTGACAGAAGGTTTTAACATGAGAAGATTGGGGGATTCTTCCCTAATTGACATTACAGTTAATAGTTAAGCCTTCTTAATGTCCTGTACTTTAAAAAAGTGCTGTGAAACACTCTCTTTCAAAAATAGGGCGGAAGAAACATACAGGTGACATTGGGGAAATATTAAAGTGTCTTTTTTTTTCTTCATTAAGCCTTGTAGTCTATTACTAAATTTCTTCATTTTTCCACTCAGACATTTTTTACTATTATGTATGTAATGTGACAGAGGCCCTGGACCCCTTAACTAAACAAGCAGTAGTTTGATACAGGTTACAAAGAAGGTAAATCCTAAGCTATACCTGTGCAAAGCACTTCTCTAGGAACCCAAAGAGAGGCAGAGTGACCCAGTGAGCATTCATGTTCACGATGTTGGAACAATGATCTTGAAGTTAACATGTGAATAGTGTGTGTCTTTTCCAAGACTCATTTATCAAGGAACAAAGAAAGTTATGGACACAAGGTGTCTTATGGATACTTCTTCCATTGCATGCAATTTAACTATGAACCATCCACTTTATTCTGCAATATTCCTGCCCAAGTGAGTATGTGACCTCTTTTCGGGGCAGTGTGGCTGCATGGTGGTATTCTCCCCTGGAGTTTGGATGCTTCTCAGGGCTCTCCTCCAGGTGGAGAGACTTTGTAGCAATGACAGATTGTTGGATGAGTGCAGTTTGATTTCTCTCTATATTTTACTGTATGCCAGATGATTCGCCCTTTGAGCATGCATGCCTCTTGAGACAGGCGATTCCTTACTTGAATTTAAGAGATTCTTCCATGCTCAGGACAGAGAGATCCTTGGTAAGTGACTGACAGCATACCGAATTCATGCTAAAGAAATCCATTCAGTCAGTATTAACTATTTCAAACCTTGTATAGATAACTCAATTAGATGTAAACCTTTGTGCAGGTCTGTATATTTTTGATGAGGCAATGAAAAGTCTTCAAAATGCAATACTTCAAAAAGAATATTCTAGACATTGCATCCAGTATTGTTCTGTATTTCAGGCTGTCTCTACTGCCTCATTATTTTCAGAGTTGATTTCTTTTATATTGTCAGATAGATAGATAGATAGATAGATAGATAGATAGATAGATAGATAGATAGATAGATAGATAGATAGATAGATAGAT
>VZUI01029649.1:0-48750 GCA_013401135.1 Cettia cetti | reverse complement strand
GAAGGGAAGGGAAGGGAAGGGAAGGGAAGGGAAGGGAAGGGAAGGGAAGGGGACACTCTCAAATGTCAGGAGAGGAGGATGGGAGCATCATATTGCCCTTGTTGGCTTAGAAGTCCTCAGCAAAGACCACCCCAGATGGGAATGGACTGCTTTAGCTCTAAGGGATCTGGATAACCACAACTAAGTTTACATGGATTCAGTGGTGTGACTTTCACAGGACAATCATGAAGCGAGACAACTGTTCATACCACCTCAGAGGCTGATTAAAATTATTAGTTTTCATGTTGATTATTCCAGGTCATTTTTCTGGATTCTGCTGATGTTAATTATTATTATTTTGTCTGACTTGAAGAAATTAAAAGGAATCACATTCCCAAGAGGTTGTGATAGGACTAGGTAGGAGCTGTGGCTGCACTGAAAGAGCAACACTGTGCAATTGGACTCCAATGCTGCATGAAGCAGTCTCTGGATGTGACAGACTCTGTATCTGACTCTAGATTGTGTCAGACTCTGGATTGTGAATGAACTAGGCCAAGGGAATGCAGACCTCATTCTTGGTTTTGCTTTTGTAGATGACTCCCATGTTTGTTTCAGTCATGATGGTCAGAGGAGAGCGATAAACCTAATTACTAATACAATGAAGAACAGGAAAAATATCTGACCTTAGTAATCTTGGAGTTTCCTGAATTTCTAAGTTTTCAAGCCTGAAGTACTAAACCATTGTTCTAATCCCAGCCTCTTGTCCTCATGTGCATCATGATTGGAGTAAACAAGAAAAGGTCTTTGTTCCTTTTGACAGTGTTATACTTTGCCAATGTGCTTTTGTGAGAGCACGTTTGATGCTTGCCCTTCTTGCTGGACTCTTGGCATGGAGCTATGGATACCCTGAATCAGGACAATTCTCTACTCAGTGAACAGCCTGAGTAACCAAACTACAGGGCTGTAATTCCTGTACAGACTAGGAGAGGACCTGTGGCCAGTCTAGCTATGTAAACTGCTGCTGCCTTCATCCTTTCACCTGGTCTGCTTGCTGCCCTGGAAAAGGGTTTGTTAAACAGGTGTTAGGAGGAACAGCACCTCAGTGCTGAGCCTCATGCACCAAAGAATAAACATTTGCTTCATCCTGTTGACACTGCTTCCATAGTGGGGTTTGCTGTTTGCAAGTAGTGTAGAAAAGTAGCAAAGTTATAGCAGACATACTTGCTGAGGTACAGCATGAGAATCAGCAAAGCCTTTTTCCTTTATCAAAGACTTCTTTTTTGCTTTTAAAATGGATTCTTGTAACAGTGGCACATAACACATGGACTATGTTCACCAAGGACTATGTCAATGATTGTTCCTTTGTTTAAAAAAAAATAAAGACAGGAAAAAGCATAAATGTACTCTCAGGAAGAAAATAGATTTCTGAAAATTCCATATCCAGGTATCTTTCTTTCTAAATAAGTATAATCTGCATGAAAGCAGAAAAGGATTTCACAAAATTAAAAGAGGAAACACAGTCATCACTAAGGCAGATTTATACCACTTTAACTCAGTTTTCTTAATTCCAAGGTAAACTTTTCTCTAGCTAAATTATGGCACAGATATGCAAAGAACAGTTTATGCTGGTATAATTCCATTTATTTTGTCATTTTCAGGAAAACTTGTGGTTTCATCTGGAATACTTTTATGTGAGTAATGCATGCTAACCAACTAAGGAGTAACATAGACTTGTTTCACAAAGATTCATGTTTCCCAGGCTTCATCTGGAAAAACATCTTGGATGCATGAGGCATGAGGAATGATAAGCTATTAGATCATCACTGAGTCAAAAAAATAAACTTTTATATATCACCCTACCCATGTTTTGATTACTGTGCTTCCCAGCTGCCAGAAAGTACAAACAGGAGTCACAGAGGAGACAGTTCAAGTAGCTGACACCACTAGACAAACATGCCACAAGGCCTGATGAGAGCTGAGACATTTATTCTCTAGAGTGGCCATGTGGCTGAAAGGGAGTAGCCAGGAGCAAGGAGGGTGGCAGCAGTGCCAACTGCCTGCAGTGCAGCTTTTCTAGCCCATTTCAGCTGAGCTGGGAGACGTGGAAGAACCATTCCTCTTCCCAGCCCACTGGGGTGTCCAGGAATCCTCTGATTTGAAGGAAAATGAATCTGTGGAGGAAAGTAATGCTGCTGCTTTCTGAGGCCTTGAGCCCAGCTGGTGAAGCCTGTCTTGAGACACAGCCACTCTCTGGGCACTGGACTGAGTGTGCCCTATCATTATTCCTCACATATTGTTTTACAGCTTTCTGCTCTTTTCAGTTAACCCATTTTGAATCAAACTGTGAACTTCACACAAAGACAACACTAGCAGTGTTGCCATTAGTTCCAGTCCAAACCTCTTAAGCATTTGTTTTATCACTTGACAGCCAGAACATGCCTGGAAAATGGTAAGAGAGGTGATGCAGATTAGCTGGCCTACCAATGATTTTTCACTCCTGCAGTTGGGAAATCTCTGGTGTTAGACAAGCACTGGTCATTTCTTTTTGTTGGCAGCATAGGACCAAGCTGATAACCCACAAGGTGAAATACATTGTGGACACAGGAACAACACTCTAGTATCTCTGGTAAGTAGTTTCTAAAGACCACTGCTCCTATAACAATGCATTGTCTCCTGCCAAGATGGTAGAAAACTGCTGAAAGCAGCAGTACACAGGAGCAGGTTGAAAATTATCACAGGTCTTGGCTTGTTTGTATCTTTACTATGATCAATGAAAATACCTAAAAATGATATATCACTGAGGGAACACAGCACGGAAACTAAAGTCATCCCGTGGGTCTTGCAAGCCTGCTTTAGCCTAGGAATGAATCATGGGGCAAATAGCAGATACAATTAGGAAATGAGGAAGCCCTTAGCTTTCTACAAAACAAGTTTCAGCTTTTCACTTGAAAATTACTTCTTATTTCAAAATTAACTTGTATTTTTATCAAGCATGAGATGAGACAAAAAGAACAATGTCCCAAAAGCAAACTCTAGGCTTTGGTTAGAAGTAAACATTTTTGCTGTCTCTTTCTGACCTGATGTGAATCTTGAATCTGTCTTCTTTTCAGTAGCCATAATTTGCACAGCTCTGATTTTGCTGAAACCAGTAAACTATAGCTACATTTTACATGTGACTAATTTATCTTTCATTTTAAAAAAATACAAGAAACAATCACAATGTAGATACCCTTACAGATTTTTACAGCAAAGGGAAAAAAAAAAAATTAGACAGAGGACCTGTATTTTCTACAAATATAGTCTCCAAGAGACAACAGTGTAAAAAAAAAAGCCATCTGCAGCATCTCAAATTTCAACTGTCAACCAAAGCAGGGAGCAAGTTCCAAATCTCTGTCAGTGACTCCTTTGTAGGAAGTTTCAGTTGTTGATAGACACGGAGTACCAGCTTGTACATGAACGCCTTGTCATCTGGTGAGACATGAATTTAACCCCCTCCATTAGACTGAGCTGCCTCCCACCCTCCCAAAAGGTTCCTTCTCTGTGAAGTTTAATTGGTTTTTTAAAAAAGAAGTTAAAAATAGTCTCTGATACTAAACCTTCCCTTGGGTTTCACTATCAATTTTGGTGCTTTTTCAATAATATTTTTCCCATTGGGGGAGAACAAAAAAAAAAAAAAAAAAGAATTCTCTGGCTACATGTATACTGGAGATTAACCATGCCCAGGACTCCTCTCTGACTGTGAGGCCAGCTGTCCTGGAAAATACTTCAGGCTCTTAAGCCCTCTTAGCATCCATAACATGTTGGCTGCATCCACACTGCCCACTGGGAATTGCTCCTAGCCCATGCTGACTCCTGAAACATGCTCTCAAATGGGTCAGGAGGGTGTTAAGTGGCCCGGCCAGAAGTGTGCCAAGGACCACTCCAGGAGTTTAGCATGAGTACAGACGTTCACCTTCCAGCATCGGTGCTCATGCCCCGTCACTGTTTAATTTACAACCTTTCCTTTCCACAGCCTTTACAAACAAAGGAAATGGAAAACTAATCAGCCGTGCTAAGGGAAAGTGCAACTCACCATAAATACACAGTCTGGAGAGAGAAAATAAGCAGTGGGTGGTGGGAAAAAAGAAAAAAATCTGAATTTTTCCAGTTAGGTCAAGGCATGCAGAACTCTAGTACTTATTATAGAGGCACATTTTAAAGTTGCTACTGAGGGGTAATTTGGTGATAGAGAGGTTCAACAGGAGTCAGGAAGAGAGAGGGAGCTGAAGCACAGAGAGAGGTTACACAACATCCCCACTTCACACCAGGCTTATCCTGGCTTTTGGTGGGCTTGGTGGCACAAACTTTGAGCTTTTCTGCTTCTGATAAGGGGACTAGCACTGTGAGGCTCCAGAGCGCCCCTTGCATTATTCAAAGCCCTGGCCTTCACTTGTCATTACTGTTTGCAAAGAGGTAAAGGAGAGGAAAGGAGAGTCTTACTTCATTCCTGGCAGTGCCAGCTCGGTGACAGTCATTATTTCCCAGTAATCCTGCAGGGTTTCCACTGACTTCAGAACTTATGGCAAAGAAAGTAAAGAAATAAATGTCAGCCGAAATGATTTAAATAATGCCAATGTTGAGACATCGCTGACAGGGAGCAGCACAAAAACCTGCAGATGCCTCACCTGTGCATTGAGAATGGCCTCAGCCACTTTAATAGCTTTCATTTTTAGAAACAATATTTGCATGCCTCTCTTAATGTCATGGTTTCAAAATCTCTAGATAACAATTTCTTCACTTGAAAAGAATGAAGTTAAAGAGCTATCCTGCATGTACAAGTTGAGCTGGTTTTGATGGGGCTTTTAAACAGTCTTTTAATGTTAATCTGCTTAAATCTTCACCTGGCTTTTTAATTCAGAACAAAAATTCAGGCTAAGCTGAAAATGCAGCATAGTTACTTTGAGGAAGGAAGGAGAGGAGAAGGAAGAAGCAAATAAATATTTCTGCATGGGCTTGGTCTTGCATTAGCATTATTAAATTACCTGTTGCCAGATTCTTTAATGTCTGTGACATCTTAAAATCCAGTTTCAGCTGGGATAAAATATAAGTTAATTGTGTTTGTCTTGTTGCAACTAGTCAAACACCCTACCTTTCTTAACCTCATTAAAAGGATTTAATTTTCTTTGTTTCCCACTAGGATAGAGAAAAACTTTCTCAGCTGCTTTTCTTAGAAAGCAATTCATTTCAGAGCCATGGAAAGATATTAAAGAGATCCAACAAATGGAGTGGGTGTTTTACAAGCCTACACGTTAAAGTTGTATGCACTGGTATAAATTCATACTGCTCAGCTTCAAGTATTTCACTTGTGTGACTTAAGCAGAAGTTTAGGTTTCATCCATAATCTGCAGTGTCTTTGAAATGGAGTCTGAGCTCTCTGAGGCTGTTTTAGGGCTTCAGGTCTGTCCTCCTCTTCGGTGATGCTGTTCCAGTGACCACTGCTAAAGCCCACCACGACTCCTATTTATCAGGGAAAGCATCCCCTGATTATCTTCTCACGGAAAAGGTGCTGGGGACAGGGTGGCGTTGTTCCAGTCTCCCTGTGAGAGGACATGGCTGGAGGTCTCAGTTTTGCCTCTCTGGGTCAGCCCTAATCTCTCCAAAGAAGTTTCGCCCTTAATTTGGGCACGTCAGTGAACTGACTGATAAACTGGGACTGGAACCAGAAATGCATCATCACAAAGGCCGATTTTGCCGATGGGTGGGGAGGCAATAGCAGGTATTTGGCACCTCGTTATCAGCATCTGTCACAGTGCCACACTTGGTGGCAAGCGTTAGGACATGACAGAGGCTGTGGGACTGTTCCGCCCCTCACAGTCCCTACTGTAACCAGCCCTGACAACTTTGTATTAACGAAGTCACAAACTGAAGTGGCTTGTGCTGTTGGGATGGATTTTCTACGAAGCATCAGACCTCTGCCGCAGGGGCACTTTTGCCTGAGAGGGACAGAGGACACAGTATTTCTAACAAGCACTGAAAAGAGTCAATAGGTGACCCTTACTGAGCTCCCTAAGTTGGAAATGAGCTCGTTTGATACTCCAGCTCCAACCTCTCATGCTAAAACTCTTTTCCTGGGAGAAAGAGTGGGGAGAATTTGGCTGTAATTGTACAAAACAACTAATTTAAGAAAGAGCAATAAACCATTGACTGCAAAAAAACCCCCAACATAAATTTAAAAACGAAATATGAAAAGATCAGTCAGCAGTTTGTCAGTGAATTCTGCAAAACCACCCTGCTATGAAATGGCCAGAAAATTTAGAGAAACTGTCTACAACTGGCAGAGGGCAACGAGCTCAACCTAAGATAGCAAAAAAAAAATACTTGCAAAAAATATCTTTATTCTGATTTTACTTACTGGCACTATTATTACTTTTTGCCATCAAGAAAAACCAAAAGCCTACGTGGAAAAGTGCTCAGCAGCACAGCCCAGTGTTATAGGATGACTTGGCTGCAGCACTGGATTTCCAGGCACTAGAATTCACCCAGCCATACCCTGTGGAAGCAGCAAACATCAAGGATTTGAAAAACTTTGGACTTGTTGAAATAAGCATTCATGTCAAAGACAAAGGATTGTAATCAAAGGGATAGGAAAGTCTAGAAAATAAAAATATTGACAGAACCCAACACTTAGGATTATGTTTCAAAAGTCATGAACTGGTGTGGCAAGTCCCCTGTCCTCTGCTCAGCCGGGGTGTGACACAAGGTCTTGCAAAGGATTTCTGCAGGTAGCCAAACACATGACATTACTATTTAAGTAAGCAAGAACAAGACTGGGGAGTTCTGTGTAAATAATTGTCACTGACTGTATATACCTTGAAGATGCATTTCTAGAAAGGAAAAAAACCCGAAAATTGTTCTTCTAATTGTATACTCAAAAAAGCTGAGAAGTGCCATTATATTAGTCTTTCTCAAACCTCTGAGAAACTTTTCCAAATGTCTATACAGGCGAATATTAAATAAATAGCTTGCTGAAATAATGGAATAGTTATTTGACTTCATACCACATGCATATTTTGAAAAGAAAGAAAATACTGGGAGGGGGAGTAATTTTTTTTTGTGAATTGTTTTGAAGTCCATAACCAGAAACACATCATTACCAGTCTGCACTCACATCAACTTTATTTCAGAGAAAAATAAACTTTTGTTTGTATAATGTTAGATAAAACAGTAACTATATAAATTTAAGAAAGCAAATCACTCATGCCAAGTTAATGTCAATTAGCATTATGCATGACTATTTAAGGAGGATTGTATGATGTATTGCAGGTTTGAAACAACTAAAAATAGAAAAGCTATACAAGCCATAAAAATTGCACAATGTACAACTTTCAGTTCCAGGAAGATTGTGTTTGCAATCCTTGCCTACAAATGGAGTTTCTTTCTGACTGCTGGGATAGATCTTCTGGGGCCATAATTAATACAGACAGTCCCGAGCTTTCCAAATGACTCAGACATTTAAAAATACGATGTGATATTGGGCTTAAAGTTGTGAAATTTTTATAAAATCATTTAATGCTTGCCTTCCAGTTTCTGATCTGGGTTCACAGTTTCAAAGTATGTTCTAGCACCTTGAGGAACTTTAAAACTGGAAATAAAGAATGCTGTATAACCAATGTGATACTAGCAATGGGGCTTATAAAAGACAGGAAAAATCCAAGATGAATATTGTAAGACATGTAATATGGTCCTAGGATTCCATGGTACATGCTGCAGAGTTCCTCATTACACTAAGTCCTTAACTCAGGATGTTTATTTTTAACTCATTATGCTAAAAAAATTTCTGAGAAAATAGTGTGCATTGAGGATGTCCTTGGGAATCATCAACAGTCCCTGAAGGCTTTAATAGCTCTGCAATTCAGATGAGCCTTTGAAAAACTCTTGGTTTTATGTTCACATTTTCTTGTTTTGAAATAAGTCCTTTTGGTTACCTCCTGGAGCTGACATCTGCAGAAAGCTCAGGTATTGTTTTCCACCCATGCTATTGCAACAACATCTCCTGAATGTTATTTATTTAGGAGTGTGGCTCCACCTGGGAGCTGTGTATAGCAGAACAGCCCGTGGTGTGCAGTGGTACCTGTGTCGAGGGACGCTCCCAGGGCAGGGGCTTCACTAGAATCTAGGTCCGGATTGGGGAGGAGGGAATCGAGGGTGGAGTCCCTGTGCCATCGCTCTGCTGCTCCCACAGGAGGCTGACAGGGGTCCCTGCTGCTCCCTAGAGAAGAGATAAGGCTCAGGGGCCGAATGCCAGGACAAAGAGAGAAGCAGCATGTTCTGCTTATCTGCCAGCCAGCCAGCAGGCCAGCTAGAAAATACAGGCTTTCAGACATAAAGTGGCGTGAAAATACTTATATTTTTTTATTTAGAGACTCCCATTGACTTAATCCATGTGTTTCCAAAGCCATGACAGTGCAGAGTGGCCTGAAGAATCCAGAATACATGAGGTGAGGCATTTGCAGGTATGATACAATAAAGCAACCAGGTGGTGAAACCTAACACTCCCTTTGCCTCCAAAGAGCTGGTACCACAAGTCACAGCTTTCTGCTGTAATTTGGCAATCAACACCAAGAAACCCCTCCAACCCAAAAAAAGCAGCCTTAATAAGGGAAGAAAAAAGCTGGTAGGTGATGTGCTGGGTTCCTCACTGAACAGTTCCTCATAGAGCAGTTCTGCAGAATGCATGCAGTGCAATGCACAACATGACACAACAGCAGAGCATAGTGACACTGCAGGCAGTCTGCAGAGTCCTGCCTGCTCAGTATTTTTTTGAAGGACAAATGGGACTCCCATGGCTGGCTGAGCTGGCCAAACTGCAGCACTGCAAGAGATGCAGACTGGTGTCTCCCACAGCCCACAGAGCAAACAAAGGAAGGCTAAGGACATGGTGACAACTCCAAATCCTCTGGAGGTGTAGAAGACAGGCAGGGAAGTAGGAGCTTTGCTCTTGGAGAGCTGGGGATGTTGCCGGGCATATGGGGATCAGCACCATCGACTGGACAAAGGCATCATGTTGATAAAAGCTCATTCATGCATTTGATTAGGTTGCATAAGCAAACTGAATTGTGGATTCCCTGATTTCTGCCCTGACCCTCTTGACTGAGCAGCATGGTTATGGCATAAACAAAGTTCTGCAGGTCAAATACACTCCAGACACAGCTGGCATGGAAACACCAGAGCCAGTGGGTCTGAGCATTGCTGTGTCCAGGCAGGCTCAGTGCAGGACTGGACAGGTCACAGAGGATGAGGGCTGTGAGACCATGGACGTCTTTCCTGGGCAAAGAAAACTTGGTGTTCTGGGAAGCTGTGACCTTTTTAAATAAAGCAGTAACAATTTTGTTCAACTCTACAAAATGTTATTTAAATAATTTATATAGTTCTAAGAACAGTACAGTCATACAAAGAACATTACCATTCAAGGAACAAAGCAGGACTACTGCAGTGTCTAAGTCATTAGCACTCAGAGCAGTGTATGACCCATTTGTCTATTATTTCTTAACAAACTGTATGTAAATTCTTGCAAAATAGTAAGTATCAACTTGGTTTTTTATCTTTTTCCTTGCTCTGAGTGGAAAGAACAAGCTCTATTGGATTATGAACAATATAAGGAGAGATATGGTAATGAAACCTTAACCAACTATAATTGGTGCATATATATTAAGGAAAAGTTAGCTTTACAGGAAGGTTATTTTACTGATAAGTATTTTCATTTTCTAGGAAATTGCTTAAAGAATTTCAATCTTGAGCAGATACTTCTTGGAAAAGATTGAGCAATTACCCATCTATTTATTTATTTATGAATAGCAGAAAACATTTCCTACGTGTGCAAGAATTCAGGTTATCACACTGTTATACTCACAAGCCCTGAATCACATCTCTCATGACAATTACAAGAAGCAGAAGAGAGATAACTCGTATGAGGCACATGGGATTTACAGCAATTAATTCTTTGGCCTATGAAATGTTTGTCCTTCAAAAAAATTCAGTGAGATTTTTTTTCATTAATTTGAAAGGGGGAAGGCTTAAGACTACTGTCTTTAAAAATTAATCTGCAACTATCTAAAACTAAAAAAAGAAAATTAGTCATGTTTTTGCAATGAAGAGCTGAATTTTCAGTGCAATTCATACAACATAAGAAACAAGGAAGAGTTTGCTGTCAACAAGCACATACAAATTATTAAGATACAAAAAGGGTGGACCAAGGCTTAGTGGGTCGAATTCTGACCTAATTTGCCTTTACTCTTCTGAGTTTAAAGATGTTACTCTGGATTTTCATCAGCCTAAATGAGACTGAAGTCTGATGTTCTGTAAGCAAACAGAAGTGGCATTATTCATGATTTGCAGAAACCTTGTTCACAGAAGACATAATTTTAAAATAGGCCCCGACTATTTATTGTTTTAAAGTCATTTTAGAAGTGTAGGAACTACAGCTATATCTTCCCAAGAAGAGACATCCTGGAACACAGATAGGACTTAAGTAATTTCCATCCTCTGGAACTTGACCAAGCAGCAGGATAAGGTAGACACAGTATACTCTTTGGAAAAGCTTTTCCTTCATTAAGCATTAAAATATCTCAATATAATATTTATGCCTATACATGTCTTCTTCATTTTAATTAAGTGATGACACAGTAAATATAGTGAGTAAAAAAAAAAAGAGTCAAGGTGAGAATCACTGTAGTAGTTAAAATATTCCCCATTACACAACATTGTGTTGTATTAAAAAGCACATGGGATTTTGCTGCTGAGTTGAATACAGCTGGTATTTCACTCACAAACATCACACAGGTGCATCAAAATGCTCCTACACCCCTGTTAGGCTAATGAAAAACAAAGCTTTTGTTGCAGACTTTCCCTCACTAGCAACTTGAACCTAGCAGGGCTGTGATAACTGCAGCTTTTGCACAGCAGGATGCTTCTCAGGCCACCTTTTCCATCCCAGTTGTTGAGAGTTTTATCATGTGCACTAAACAGAATAATGTTTGTTATTCTCAGCAGAGTAATAAGAAGTTATTGATTCTCTGTAGATTTGTTTTGGAGAAAGCCTCTCCTCTCTCCTCATTCGCATATACATGCTCCCTCTCCCCCACTGAAGGAAACCAAATGTAGCAAAAAACTGAAGTTTTTCTTGGCAGGTTTGCCAAGAAGCCCTAATGAAAGGGGTCAGTGAAAGTCCCCATATTCCCATTGATCTACAAGCCACCATTCTCAGGACTTTGAAAGGAAAAGCCAGGCAAACCGAAGAGCTCTCTAAGCTGCTCTACACTCCGAGCTCCAAGCCCCAGCAGCCACACTGAGGATAATACAACAAAAGGGCAAGTCCTGGACAGACAGTCTGTTGGGCTACTGTGAAGGTCTGGCTGTGCACAGCTAGTCAGAAAGAGACACAAAAGGGAGCTGATTTTGGTCAAGCACCCTACACCTCACCAGCACCACTGGACAAGGCTTCAGAATGCATGAAGGAGCACCTCCTTCCCATGACCCACAGGCCACCATGGGGGCAGGAGGTGTGTTACAGCTTCCACTATCAAATCAACACATTGACTCTCACTGTTATCATCAGAAGTGTTTGTTAGAATTACAGTTTCATTTAATTTATTATCAGTGCCCCAAGAACCCAGGACTCCACATCAGCCCCCTGGGCCCACCAGCCCTGGCACCAGGATTGCCTCAGCAGGGCTGGTCTCCAGCTCCACACAGCCCAGCCCTGCCCTGCCCTTCCATGGAGGCCCACAGCTCATCCTGGGCTCTTCCTATCTCCAGGAATGTGCCTGATGCCAAGGCCTGGGGTTGTCCCCAGCTGTCTCCCTCAGGTTTCTGTTCCCCAGGGGGATTGCCATCCCCAGTCCTCAGAAAGCAGCCACTCCTGCAGTGCCCTGTATAATTGTATAATTAACTGCTTGCAGTCACAGTTGGGATTCCCCTTTGCTCTTGTTCAAGTATTTTAAAGGCTTTTCATTTTCATTGATCTTCATATATGCATGTAGTAGCTTAAATCTGTACTTTCCTTTTCCTACAGTATATTACAAAAGCTTTTTGTCTTTTGCCACAAGGCAGAAAAAATGCTAAAAAGGAAATCAGTCTGTTTATTCCTGAGAAAAGAATGACTGTAGAAAAATAAATGCTCCCCCACTATCTCTCCTTTACGCTTAGAGACATCTTATTCTCAAGTTATCCTGAACCCAAGCACTGGGATGTCAGGCTCAGCATGACTGGGAAAAAGTTTCTCTCTGAAGCTCCCCTTGAAACTTGATTAAACTACCAACTCAAAAAGGATTAAGTAAAACAGCTAAAAAAGATTGCTGTCACAGTGTTAACAGCTGGCAGACAGGAGTCTCCTGGAGTTTTCCAAGAAGCTATGGCACAAGAGATCAGGGGATAATGGATTTGACGAAACATCCTTTTCTCTGTGGTCCTGGGAGGTGGTGGGATCAGTTGTACCCACATTCTCTTCTGCTTTCCATTGGCTCACACCAACAGGAGCACTCTGCACAGGTAATTCCAGGGAGCCAACCCTCCCAACTCTGTAACTAAAATTTCTTTAAGGGGAACATGTGAATGCCATTGTGCCTTCTCCAGGAAAGGTACATCACATATTATAGAGTGTTTATAGGAATTTTCCCAGTCAGTAATTGTCAAACTCTGTCAAACAAACTTTCAAAATGCACATTCCAGACCCATTTCTTCAATGATTTCAAATCTAATGGACTGCATACAGTGGTGGCTGAAGGTCTTAACCAAATAAAAGTTTTCATTGGTTTCCCAGCTTTTGACTGAAACCCTAAATTCATACTGCAATTTCAATCAACAGCTTGGGGGGAGGAACCCACATTATTTCTAATGAAGATCCCCTCAGAAGATTCAAAACCTTTACTCAACCTCCTAAATATTTGGCACAGCACATCCTTGCAAGCCTGAAATTATTACTCTGTTTGCTATGGTTTCTTTTATTGTGCTATTATATAACACTGTTGTACTTTGTCATTTGTAGCACATTACCTCAGACTTGTTCAGGTACAAAGATGGATTTCTGGGATGATCAGGGTAATGGAGAGCCTATCATATGAGAAGACAGAATGAAGAGCTTGGCTTGTTTAACTTGGCAAAATAAAGGTTGTTAAGGATCCAGCTGCTGTGTATAAATATATCACGGAGGCAAACATCAGGGAGATGGGAGAGCCACTTCAATTAAATAGTGTTGGCAATGGAACCCAATGGCATAGATTGGGCAGAATTTAACCTATGTCAGAAAGCAAAAACAGGTTCTCACATGGGGCAATGAGACTTGGGGACTATTTTCCAATTGGAGAAACAGCAGCAAAACTCCTAAATGCACTCACAGTGGAACTTGATAGTGCATGCAGGGGCTTATAAAACATGATTCTTGCAATATTATAACAATAAATTTGATGACACGTTAGATCCTTTCCATTCCTGTGTTCCCATATAAAGCTATATCATGCAGATTCTGTACATTTCAATCATACGTGCTTCAGGACAAGCTATGCTAGCATACTTTATATGCTTCAAACTATTTAAAAACAAAACAAAACAAAAACTCTAACCAAATAGTTCAGTTTACTCAGTGTATTTTTTCAGGGTAGGGATAAAACTTAAATAATTTTCTCTCCCCCAATGACAATAAATTCAATAGAACCCAAATATATTACAATATAAACATCTTTTACATTCAGTTGTCCACCACTGAAATTCCTAAGATTATTGATAATTAGTTCTACTTGTCATCTAGAACTGTTTAAGCTTTATTACAATTTTTATAAAATATTTTATCCATGAATTTAAAACCTTTGCAGCTGAAGTTCCACAGTTATTTATGGTATTCTGCTCTAAGCTATAAATTAATTAAGGACAAGAACATTTTTGTGCTAATGCATTTTATGTTGGAAGGTATCCAAAAGATATAGCCAAGGGAACAGAATTATGATTGTTTCTAATTTATGTTGGTCATAGCATAGGTTGAACTCATGAGAGGGAAGACTTTTTTTAAAAACAAAGTCGTCTGGGTTTGGAGATACTTCATTTTTTTCCCATGCTTAAAAGGTTTCTTATGCTGAGCTTGAAGTAAAAACCCGTGGAGTTCTACAAAACAGAAAATTTCTTGGGGGGAAAAAAATAGCTTGTAAAAATCTACTTCTACCAAAAGCAGTAAAACATACATAAAAATGAATAATTTATGAAAAGTTCTTACTTCTGAATGCAAACACACACTTACACACAGAGAGCTCCAAACTATAGCCAGGACAGTACTACTCATATTTTCCCTTTCCTGTAGTTCCTACTTGAAAAATTGATGAAAATACCCGCATGCTATCTTCATATAAGTTGTACTACCTCAGTGAAGGCAAATTTTACTACAAAGATGCCCCCAAATTATCATAATGTCATATCTTACAGTAATTAATAATATCAAATTCTGATTCACTCTTTACTAAGATGGCTTCATACACCTAGCTTGAGGTTTCCTAGTTTTATTAGCAGCTCACTGTCTTAGCCACCATTAAAAATCAGTTTAAAATTTCTCACCAGTTTCAATGCTGAATTCAGCTCTCAAGATTCAGCAGTAGATACTCATGAAGAAAGGATCCAGAAGAACGGAAAGCATGTCTCCATTGTCATCAGTTAATGGATAGCTTGGGATCTGAATCATTGACTTCTAACATCTTTTCCTATCTTATACAAAAATTCTTCTGAAAGCATTCTAAGTTTCTGACTTTAATCAAAGACTGTGAATATCAATTTACATGTGTCTATATAACTTTGCATGCATTTCTTGATTTTAATTTTTTTTTTATCATATGCACTTTCACTTATATTGTGAATCTACCCATCCATCTTCTCTAGCCTCTTGTCATTCAACAGCCTGCTTCCATGCCTCTTTACATGTTTTTCTCTCAAATAAACAATCACAGTTTCACTTTTGACTCTGACATTGTTGGTGATTTTCATGATAGCCTTTTTTCCTATTTCTATTTGTGCTGGGATAGAGATAATCACAGTAGCTGGTATGGGGCTGTATTTTGGATTTGTGCTGGAAACAGGGCTGATAACACAGTGAAGTTTTCCTTACTGCTGAGCAAAACTCAGAGCCAAGGCCTTTTCTGCTCAGCCCACCCCAGCAGTGAGGAGGCTGGGGGTGAACAAGGGCTTGGGAGGGGACACAGCCAGGAGAGGTGACCCACACTGGCTAAAGGGGCATCCCATGCCACAGGGTGTCACATTCGGTATATAAAGCTGGGGGAGGAAGAAGGGAAGGGGGGACATTTGGAGTGATGGTGTTTGTCTTTTCAAGTGACTGATAGTGGGGCCCTGCTCTCCTGAGGATGGCTGAACACCTGCCTGCCCATGGGAAGTGGTGGATGAATTCTTGGTCTTGCTTTCCTTGCATGTGCAGCTTTCCCTTTACTTCTTAAACTGTTTCTACTTCAACTCACAAATTTCCTCACTTTTACACTTCTGATTCTCTCCCCAGTCCCACTGGGTGGGGGGAATTGAGTGGCTGTGTGGGGCTGAGTTGCAAGTTGGGATTAAACCGTGACACCGTTATATACGACTAAGGATTTAATCAGAAGAGATAAGCATTTTTCTAGTTCCTGAATTGCCTCAGCAGTCCACATGATACATCAAAACAGCTGTGTTTCCTCATTAAACTGCTACTTTTGTCACAAGCAAAATTAGTTCTTGATTTGAACAGAAACCATCCACATACTTCGAACTCTTTCAGAAACAAATTGGTCATGAGTAAATGAAGACTGATCAGTTTTCAGAAGACTGATGTTCTGAAATATTTTCTGTTATAGGGGGAAGATATCCTTGCAAATTTTAAGAGAAAACTCAATTTATATTCAAAGAAAAAGTTATATACTGTCTGGCACTAGATTCTGGATTTACACATTATTACTTCTGAGAAATTCTAATACAATCCTCATGGACCATGTTATTTTATTTGTATTTTTTTTTGTCAGGAACAAGAAATAGCTTCACCAAAGATCTTCAGTCCCTGTTGTGACTGGTCAAAGTATAGTAGGGCCTCTGTAAGAACTGCTAGTTTCTGTGGTCCTCTGAAATATTACTGAGAAATAATATGTAATGTGTAAGGATGGTCAGAAATTGTATGGTAGTAATTCTAGGTCTAGAGTCCTGGACAACAATTTCATATGGGTTTTGGTATAGGTGGTT
Organism: Cettia cetti; assembly: GCA_013401135.1. Classification (NCBI taxonomy): domain Eukaryota; kingdom Metazoa; phylum Chordata; class Aves; order Passeriformes; family Sylviidae; genus Cettia; species Cettia cetti. Next base: position 32,544 of record VZUI01029649.1, on the reverse strand, counting down.
TTTTTCATTTCCTGTCTAAGACAAATCTGTTCTCAAGGATCTCTCAGTTATCAGATGATTTCTGTGCATTGCAGCAGCCAGAGGGCATTTGCTTTGGCTTTCTTTGTTCATCTACAGCTCAGGGGTCTGAGCTCTGCAGGGCTCTGACACTGCCTTCCATCCTGGTTGTGTGTGGGAAGAGAACCAGAAAGGTGAGGGATGCTGACATCTTTCAAACCCATAGAGTTCTAGTAGAAAACTAGTCTATGCTCCTATCATATTCTGGCACCTCCTCTCTTTTACTGATTATTGTTGCTTTACATAGGCTTTGAAGCATTCTCCACCAACAAACAGAACAGGATGGTTCTTCACACACTGAAGAGCAGAACTACAGAACGCTTTCTCCACAGATGCAGAAATTAACATGACACTGGAAGGAGACATTCTTGGCAGAAATACTCACTTATGGTTGCTCCTCAGATAAACCACATCAGGTTAGGGCAATCTCTTGAACTGAAAATAACTGGAGACAGAAAAAGTGCTTGGGGGAAGTTTCCAATCCTTGCCATGCACTTGCTTTCCCCTGCTGGCAGTTTTCAGCCGCTGGTTTGTGTGTTGCTTGGTTTGTTTGCTTGCCCAGAGTGGAGCACAAATGCAATCCCCAGCTGCCACTAATTATGCTGCAGAGTTCCTTGCAGCGGATTGAATTTCAGGGGTTTGCACAGAGAAGCTTTGAACCTCACTTTGGGAAAAACCAGTGGTGGCTTACTACTAATTCATTAAACTTCCCTCTCTTCATCTAATTGCTTATGACAAGATATGGAAGTAAAACTGAAGGACTTGATGCTCAGCTATTTTAAATTACTGTGGCTTGGCTGGTACCCTTGAAAGCAGGCTTCTTTGTCCCACTGTAGTTCTGACATGAAGAACATACTGTTATCTCAGCAAGGATGGTTTATTGAACTGTTCTGTTCAAACACAGAAGACTTCTATTTTTAGAAACAAAACTGTAATTCGTACCCTACAACAACAAAAGCCAACTGTATCCTGAGCTGAGGTACACAAAAAATTATAATACCTCCCGGCAGGTATCTGGAGCTGACTTATGTTAGTCTTAAACCACAAAAATTTATTGCCATTACTAAGTGGTTCAAATGTGAAAGCTATTCTTGCAAAACAGTAACTAATGAGCCTGCAAATAATAACAGAGCTGCAGGGAACTGCAAAACGTTATCTCAAAAGTACTTGCCTCACCCTTAAATGAAATCCAAAAGCAACTCTTCCCATGGACAGAAAAGAAGGACAGAGCATGTTGCTTGTTGCTGAGCATGTGAACAAATTGCATGCCATAGCTCAGATGTCATAGCACTTTTTCAATAACATTTTTAAGCTTTCACTAATGCCTCAAGCACCTAAAATTAAAGGTGAAATATCTTGGATAGGAAGGATCTTAACCTTACATATATTTAGATATTTATATTTATTGATCAGTTGTTTCTCAGAAACTATTCTGTTGAATTAGTGCTGGAGCTGCAAGTTTTTAAACAATCTATATCCAAATTTTTGTAAAGCCAAGAAGATTATTAAGATAAAAGTACTAGAAACAAATTAGGTTTTCAAAGCTGCAATTTAAAAGTGTATTGAGTTGCTTCTTAATTGCAGAAAAATCTTATATCTGAAATCATTAGCAATGTTCACGGTGCATGTCACAACTAAAATTCCATTTAAGCATATTTTAAAAATTATCTCTTCTTTCACTTAGCCATTTTGTTCAAGAATCCCTTTCTCATGGATGGATTGGTAAAATATGCATCACTCAAAGCTCTGTAAAGAATGCAGCCTCTGCTCTGCTTTATGTCAGATCATTTCATCAGCTCTTGGAGAAGGATTTGAAAGGCATGTCAGCAGATGAAAGTCTCTTGGTTTGCTCTAAAACTGTGACTTTAAAATTTTAACAAAAAATGTATTGAACATAGGGCATTGAAAACTTGTGGAAGAAAGTGGGTGGCCATTTTTACTTCACACTATCATTTCAGGATGGAGCTACCTCTGAGGTTCTGCTCCACTTACAGCAGTGAGCAATTCCAGGGTCTCTAAGGCACCACCACAGTCCTTTCACAGGAGAGGAAGGGCAAGGAATTAATCTAGCCAGTCCTCACAAGCTACAAATTGCAGTGCTCTGCTTCTGCATGAACAGTGTAGAAGGCCCTGCAAGGCCTGATATCCCCACAAAATAAGAGTTGTGTGCTCTATTCTGCTGAAGACAAGGGCTCAAAGTGGTTGTTTGAGTTTCTGGTGGGTTTGTTGGCTGTTTACAGTTTAGTTGTTGATGTATCAAGAAGTTTGGGGTTTGTTTTTTTTTCTGATGGAGTTTAGAATTTGCCTGTATGAGTTTTTTGTGTTACTCATTGAACTGGTGTTCAGTAAAAGAACAGTTATCCAAAACCACATATGGTTAAAATTAACTTTTTTTACTGGCTTTTTTTTTTCTTGCTTACATGTTGCCTTTTGAAAAGGAGATAGTCCTGTGAAATCATGTACCCAGTTGTGCTTGTAGCTCTAGGCACTGTTTGTCCATAAGTAACTAAGAAGACTCAATGAGGTGTTATTAGCTTTGACTTATCTGACTGAAGTATCATCTGCTGTGCTCATTAATGAAGGTAGGTCAGGTGGAAACACTGATCCCTGAGCTTTACTAAAATTGTCTGTGTTATTTTTACTCATCTAATGAAAGGAGAAAAAGGAAAATAGATAATAAAAATATGCATACAGAGGATATGTATTAAAATATTGTTTAAGGAACTAACTCAAAAAATCAGTTTAAACATGTATCACAAAATTTTCCCAAAGCTAGAATTTTTCAGTGTTATCAGTTCAAAATATGCATGGAAAACAGTCACTCTAGCTGTAATCTTAGAGAAGTCTGATTCAATAATAATAAAGTATAGCTTTATAAAGCAGAACCATTTTATGTGATTGTTCAGATGATCCCAGGCACTTGGTGTGCTCAGATGAGTATGACATGAAAATTATGTCTAAACTAGGAGATTAAGCAGTGCCAGGGCTTGGTCAGGGGTCTTCCTAGAATGCCTCAGGAGTTAGCCCTGCCTAGGGATTAGCCTAGCCAGAGTCTGGCAGCCTGAACATAGTCAACCTGTTTTGAAGTCTACATTTAGTAATGTAGGTATGACCAGCCAATGACAACAGGACTGAGGGTCAGAGAACCAGCATTGACACTGTTTTGTGTCACCCACATATTTTTAACTGTTTCTGTGTGGCTTTCAAACTGTGAGAAGTGGAAACACAGATTTTTGCTTTACAGAACTGCAGCAGAACTGCAAAGCCCTGGCTTTGGAGAGGAGAGCAAGCAAGTGAGAAACATTGAGACAGATGGCACAGTCAGATGGAATGAATTCCTGGCGGGGAGTGCAGCAGGGAAAAGAGGAACAGTGAGTATGGTAAAAATATGGGAACCACAGCTGCCATAGCTGTTTCTACAAGAGTAAAGCAGGCTGAGCAAATTGCCTTAGGAGCCTGCCCTGGGCCCAAATCTAACAGAAGACAGCTTTGCAGAGAAGTGTGATACCATGGGTGAAGACGGAGAGTTTCAGCTATTAGAGAGGAATTGGAGATTGAACACTTCCAAAGCTCAGAGCTGGAAGATGAACTGAGGTGGATGCTGGGACCCAGAGAGAAGTCCAACTTGCTTGTCAGTGAACACCAAACAGTGCAATGGCACAAATCTCACACCACAGAAAGACACGAACTGAGATAATTCTGATTCCAAATGTGAATCAGCTGATGATCGAGATAAATTCCTGATAAAAGCATATTTACACTGGCAAAGTGTCAATGTGATTGTTCAGTGTTCTCTGCCTTCCCAAAGGCAACAATTCCATCCCACAGCAAAGGTTGTCAACAAAAGGTGATGGCCAATATTTATTACTGGCAGAGAAATCTTGACAGACAGGTACAGAAGTATCACAAAAGGGCTTTTAACCATACTATTCCTCACCAGTGACCCTTCCTAGCAGCAAGGGCGATCATGCTATCCACACATTTTCTGCCACCATGGCATAGGCTCAGCTGAGGAAGTATTGTTGAAACAGAAAAAACAAGGCCTTTAATCTCCTTTTGTTTTGTGCTGTAAACTGAAGCACCAGATGAAGGAGTAACTGTGGGAAGAGTGTTACTTAACCCAATAATTGTGAGGTGGAGGTGCTCTCTGGAAATGGCACATGCCTAAGTCAGCTGCAATAGGTGAGACATGAGGAACTGGGACAGCTTTCAGCACGTGTGGGCTATTCTGAGAAGTTAGTTGCAAATCTCTACCAGGTATCTTTTCACAAGATATCCTTGGTGAACTGCTTTGCTCAGTGGCTCTTAGCCCGGCATAATTTTCACAGGAATGGCAAAAGTCAATTTGCTGTCACAGAGCAGTTTCCTGGCTGAATTTCAGTAGATCACTCTGGAATGCGGAGACATTAAAGCTCTTCAGCAAAATGGTTATGGGATTGTTTTCACATGGGCAAACAAGAATTTTTTCTCAACTAATTCTTGGAAATGCTCAAAGCATTCTAGTTGAAACTTCCAAAACCAATTCAGACTCAGCCAGACATCCAGCCTGAACAACTGAAGTTTGGCAAAGCTGTAAACAACTGGGCTTCATACAAAATGAGATTTTTAATGAAAAGTGTCAGGCAAACTTAGATAGGGCTTTGTTATCAGCTTGCTCTGCAGTATGTGTTCTCTTCTACATCCCAGCCTAACATTTCATTTGTAGATCAATTCTTATGCCTGTTGTATTATAGCGTTTTGATATAGCATTTCATATCTGCTCACATTTATACTTCAAATTTTCCTCTATTGTGAATTACCAGTTGATTAGATATATTTTACCAACAGCAAAGCAAATCTTCAAATGAAGAGATCCATCAAATGCCACTATTAACAGAATTTCAGGCTATTGTCTAGATAAGAGAAATCTGTCAGATGCATAAAAGTATCTCATGGATCTCCTTGATTCTTACCAGTTTTTTCTTGACTTTAGGGAAGGACTTGCAAAGAAAAATTAAGAGAAAGCTACTGAAGAGACTCAAAATGTACCTAATGTTGATAAGGCTGTTTAACAACAAATCCATTCCCTCCCTTCTGTGTTCTGAAAGAAGCATTTTTAAAGATGCTAAAAATAAAACCAGAGGTTTTATTAAATAAATTACTATAGTTTTGTTTGTAATCAAAACATCAGAGGGGGTGTCTGTTCTGACTTTCACTATCTTATTCTTGGTGGATTTTGTGGTTTCTTAGAAAATACATGAAAAAAGGACATGATCACGATCTGTGAGCTGATATACACATTCTCAGAATGTGACATACACATTCTGACATCTTCAGACATGCTCTAAGAAATTTCTAAATATTCCTTATTATTATTTCAGCCAAAGTTGCTAAGTTTTTTTTTCTGTATTTGATCTGCAAATAATGCCTATTTTGGCAGCACTCAAAAAATATGTAAAAATAATATAACATCTGCAATTTGTGTTTTCCTGCCTGCAATGCTCTATTACAGCATTTTTAAGATGAACCAGTCTGACACTGCCAGACATTTGTGCAATGTCCTTGGGAATTTTGACCTATTAACTACAGCAGATTTTTAATGCAAGCTGTTTCAGGCAGACTCGTTTGCATAAAGAAAGTGATTTGAGATGAAATGCAACTCGTAAGAGTTAGAAACCAGATGATTCCACTGAACTGCAGGACAGAATTGAGAAGTTTTTCCTTCCTTGAGAAACCTGTGGAAGGGGAGCTGCACCAAAAAAGAGAAAATGAATCCATTACAACAGTACCTACTGGGTATTTCTTGAACTGTCAAAGACTACATAATCTAATATCATCCCCTGACACAGAAAACTGAGGTTCACTGCTTTCTTCATAGTACAGTGACACTGTATTATTTGTCTGTATTGCTAGGTATGTTTTTCAGTGGTGACTTTTTGCTTGCTTAGGTTCTCTTTCTGCAGAGAAATGGGAATATGAGGTTAATACCAGTATTCTCCAGCCATAAATCGGGTCCCATGGGCCCTAGAGAAGGGCTAGGACAGCTTCACCCTACCTCTAAAGGCTCAAGGATGTGCCTTTCTCAGCCCCTGGTGTTTCTGCTGCTTGCCTCTTGTGGATTCCCACCACAGGGAAACTGGAAGCAGAGCAGTCTGATTAGAGCATGCAGCTGAAATTAGGCTGGACAATTTCTCCTAGTAGACAACACATTCTGCCTAAAAGAATGGGTTTGAGTACTCTGAAGCAAATTTGGGTCAAATTCAGCATAAAGTTGAAAAGAAACAAGAAATTAAAATGGAATATATGAACTGCAGAAACAGTTCCTTTTCCTATTTCTGGTATTTCTTTCCCCACCCTAAGATCACAAGAAGTCAGAGGTACTATGGGAGGGAAGCAGAACAATTTTAAGAAACTTATTTCTTTGCCTTCTTTTAACGAAAGTCCCAATTTTCTGACAAAGCCCAGTACTGTCTTCAGTCCTTACAATACAGAAACTGTTTTTCAAATTGTCTGCAGGATTCACAAGTGGGTATTTGAACAAAAATGTGTGACATTTGGGTCATAGGGAGTCAACCAACTTTATCACTTTGCATGCAGCTTTGGGTCTTCCCAAGTGTTAGTTTTTGCTCCAGTGAATATTTAAATATTTCACACAAAGTTGACTTTTTTTCTGCAAAGTGAAAGAGTCAAAGTATTTTCTTGTGAGACATTTTTAAGATCTATACTGTAGTAAAAAGGTACTGTAGCCTTTTCCTTTCTGGGTTGTTTTGGTGGGTTTTTTTCATGGTTCCAACTCCCACTTTTTTTTTCTTCCTGTCTTCCTGTTCTTTAAATTTTGATAGATGAGCCCCATAATAAAAGCAGTATTTTGAAGTCTAGTAAAATTATAAATCTAAACAAAAGCTAATGGATCTCACTGCAAATCCTAAAAAACCCCAGAAAATATAGCAAAGCATTCATTTGTTTTTCTTTTTTTAATTCAGTCATCAATCAAAAAAGTACAGATATATCATAATTAATTTTCCTGAGAATTTCTCTGAAGGACTAACTGAGCAATGCCTCCTCACTTTTCTTTGTCTCTCTCTCTTACATGTTGACTGCTTACCTGTCCTCCAGCTTCTTCTTTCTAACAGATATGGATGTTCAAGGACAGAACTGGGAGCACTGTAAATGTTCTTGTTTTCTCTCAGGGAGGAAAACAGTCCTACATTTGTTAAAGGTTCCTTTTGTGGTTGGATCACCACAGTACTACTGAGTGCTTGATTATGATCTGAAAACTCCTATGGACCAAGGAATCAAAGCCTGTGTGCTAGGGAATTACACGCTAAGATGGATAAAATAACTTTTAAATTGTCTATGGGAACAAATATAACTAAAACAAAAATATAAGATGACAACTAATGTAAAATGTAAAATATCAGTTGACATACTGCAGCGTGCTCATCCCTTTTTTTTCCCCAAACCAGGGTTTTTCATTCCCAAGCCTCGGCCAGATAGAGGTGGAGGCTGCCAGGAAGCTGCCCCAGGACCTGCAGGCAGGTGAAGAGGAAATCACTGCCTCTTTCCCCCGCTCTCCTGCTCCGTCTTCCAGCCCAGCCTGGCCCCCTGCTGCAGGACAACCCCGCTGCCAAATTTTGTATATGCAAAATTATTTTTCTTCCTAGGCTCAGAAGCCTATTTTCTTAGGATGTGGGAGAAGGAATGAAGATAAAGAAGAGGAGCTGTTGCTGCACCATTCACAGATGACAGATAACTGATGTGCTCCCCAGCACATGACCTGACTGCAGCCCTGTGTCTGCTGCTCCGTTACAAGTGACCAGTGAATAACGGCACACTTGCAGAGTTGCACTGTGATGTGCTGTGGTGCCACAAGGAGGGCAGCATTTTCAGCCTAAGGGAGCCTTGAGACACAGTTGATGTTGGGGTGAACTGAAATGTTATCTGTCAGCTGTAGCTGTCAGCAAAAATATTAAAGGAATAGCAGCTGCATCATGCCACAAGCAGGGGAGTGGAGCAGCCGTAGCTCCAAAATAGATTTTAGAGTCAGACAGAAGTTGTCTTTTAATGAACTCCAGTAATAGTCAAGGACCATTTATTTTCTAAGCTGCTTTGAACCAGTTGATAATGCTACTGCTTTTAAAATGTTTTAAACAAATTTTTAAGATGCAAGCAAAAAAGAGCTATTTAGAATAGGATGTATTAAAAGGTTTGTTACTAAACCTTTAAAATGGAATTTTCCTACTAATTGTCTTCTGCTTCTGTAGCTTTAAATTTGCCCTCACCATTTTATTTTCTAAGTTCTGATACAGCAATAAAACTGATACGATAATAAAAAATCATAACCATGTTTCTCAGCTGGAAGAAAAATTATTGGCTTAATATAGCTTCTGTAGTATTTATTCTTCCTTTTTAGATCATTTAATTAGGAAGATACTAAGTTATCCTGAAGGTATTTATTAAAGAATAGCATCTTACATTCTTTTTGGATTGTCATTAAAGAAAATAATAATAAGCAGTGGTCTCTTCAGGATCCTGAATTCCAAAATAAATGTAATAAAGTTTGTGGCAGTGTGTTATTGTTTACTGCTTGGAAAAACTTATGCAACAGCAGAATATTGCTCTGATTTTTGAGCTACTGCTAATGAAGTACAACCAGACAGGGTACAGTTGCCATGAGTCAGGAAATGAGGATGTTCCTGGACAGAGGCCAGGGGGGCTTAGACACATAGAGAAGAGATATATATGCATCCTTTGGAGGAGATACAGCAAGTTGTTTTGAAGCATCTCAAGCTGCCTGATCCAAGAAGCAACCAAATGACCACCCTGAAGAGAGGTGAGAGAGAACCTCTGAGTTCTCAGCATCCCTTGTTTTTACATCAAGAAAACAACAATGAAGTAGGCTGTCCAAGGGAGCTTAGAGATCTGATATTAGGTTCAGCCACGAGACAGTAGGCTCAAAACCCTGAAGGCTTAACTTTGTTCTTTCACGATGAAAAGAAGAAAAAACGATCACACAAAAACCTCCACCAATCCCATATCCTTAAATTGAAAAAAAACACCAAACAACCCAACAACAACAGCAAGAAAACACCAACCAACAACTAACCAGAAAAAGTCCCCTGATGTACTACAATTTGCTGTGAGACTTTAAACCAACCTTTTGAACTCATATTCTGCTGTAGTAGGATATGAGTTTTTTGTAAGAGAATGGATGTTACCATCCCACACATGAGGAGAAGCTCCACTCTCCCCAATGACAAAGCATTTACTGAAATGCTGCTACATTTCAGTAGAATGGTACACATGCAACTCCCTTTCCTTCTTTTCAGTATTCTAAACATCATCACTGTGGGTGTCTATTTTTTAAGTGGAATTAACTAGGATCATTTAAAAGAAACTATTGGTTTATTTTCCTTTCCACACTCTTTCTTGCATCTGAATATAACTTCCCCAGAAGGCTGATTTTTTCACTCAAAGGCAGGTGTCTTTTCCTTATCTTCCCACAACCCCTTTGTCTCATTCCCCTAAAGGGGACTACAGCTTTCACTCCTCTCCCAGCAGAACAGGACATGCAGACCATTTTTCTGTCCTTGTAAACCCAGGATGTGGGTGGCTGCTTGGACTTCCACATTTCACACCTTTTTTTCAGAGGAGTCCTCACAATAAAGATTTATTACCCCCATTCTCTCCCCAGTCTGAGAGGCTCACAACTAAACTAAGAAATTATTTCCAGACCTCCTGCTTTGATCTGGGCTAGTTTTGAGGCCACCTGTGCAGTTGTCACTGCTGTTCCACCACGTCAGGGCACAGTGTGGCAGACCCATGCTGCCCTTGGCCGTGTCTCAGCAGCTGTGGTCTCTTCTGAGCAGCGGCACAAATGTAAGGGGGAGACTCTGCCCTACCCCCAAACTCACCATCCCTTCTGCCTACTGGCATTGCCAACCACACAGATTCAAAATCTCCAGGAAATCTTCCATAGTTCTTTTTCAGGACATTTTAAAGCATCATGGCACCAGATCATCTAGAGATCAGAGACCTCAACTTCCTTGAAGACATCAGAACTGTATTTTTTTCTATTTTTTCTAGTTTAAATTAAAGCTGAGCATCATGTAATGGCAACATAATTCCTTGGTAAGTCCTTATGAAAAATCCCAGTCAGCAAGAGTCACTTGAGCTGCCACCATTGCTTTAACAAAGCAGGCACAACTGGAGACACTGGTTACCTGCTGAGCTTGCAAGAGACAGGCAGCACCACGGGACATTTGTTTCCCAGGTGCTCCCTCTTACTCCCTCCCCACAGCCCCATAGTGGCTTCAAGGCTACTGAACACCAGCTAACTTGGGCAGTCACATTTGGCTCAAAGGTTCTTTTTTCCTTCAGGATTTTTTTTTTTTTTCTCCCAGCAGATTCCTCCTTGTACTGGAGCACTTGTCCTGAGCACTCCCGAAATAACAACAAGCTCACAAGCCAACAGCACCCTCTTTGCCCTGTGAATTACTTCTGGCACAACTGAACCTGAGGGAATGGTGTTGATTTCCCTGGAACATGTTACTATTGACATTAGTTTGGTTTCTATTCTGGTATGGTTTTGTTCTTGAAACTTTCTAGTCACATCCCCGGTCTTCCTCCTTCCTTTTTTTGTTGTGCTTTACCAGTATGGCTGATTCATTGGGACCTACAACTCAGGGCACAGCTAAGCTTCCCTCTGGGGAGCTCCTCTAAAAATACATATTCTTGTCATGCAGACTAATTCAACTTCTATTCCTACTTCTCCCTGCAGAATCTGGTTTCCAAGGAGGGCTATTTAAGTCTTCTTATTCAAAGCTGTTGACATGATGTTCAATACTGCAACATCTCAGAGTGAGAAAGTCACTACTATGTTTATTCTTGTAACATTCCAGGTTGTTATTAAAAGTGGAAAAGTAACTTGCTGAGAGTCACACAGGGAGCCACTGATGTGAAAGTCAGCAATTTAACCAGCATTCCTCCTCCCTGGTATGACAACTATCACCTCACATTTTAAGGTAACATTATTTTAAACAACAAATTTCAAAAATGATATTAATGTTTTGGAGAGGGAATCTGAATTTGGCAAAGTGTTTCTGGTTAATAAGGAATCTATGAGATGTCCTGCCACTCTTACAGCCTTGCAACTCAATCACACTCTTGCAGTATGATTTAGACTTTGTTTACACAACTTGTGCTGGTGGTAACTAAATTAACCCTCCTTGTGTGCAATTACATCTGCCTTATTTCTAGACACTCACTGGAGGGATTTTTGGAGCTGACATCAACAGCCTGTAGAACTGTTCCCATTCTACTTATTCCTTAACAAACTGCTACAAACTGTTGCATTATGTGGAGGGTATTCATTGAATATTTCTGTAGATTATTCAGTTAATTTCTGTTTATCTTCCTGGGCTTCTTTTGTGCTAAGCTAAGGAGAAACTCATTACACTGTCTATAGCACTCACATATTTCTCTAGCACTCCATTAGTTCTCAGAGACATGTAGTGATAAAGGTTGTGTGGCTGGTCGTGATACAGAACAGGGGCTAGAAACTTGTATCACTGCAAGGAATTTGTTTTCTTGGAATGAGGGAGCTATCACAGAGAGGGCTCTGAACAATTCCTCCTGGGCCCCCAAGTACCACAGCAGTACAATCCTGTTGTGTAAGTTCTGTAAATTTGCACTTGCAAATAGATGGAATTCTGTGCCAAAAATACTTTTGCACCTCCTCTATCTTTCTAATAAAAAGCTGTTCCAAAATAATTTGGGGTTTTAGACCGTGTTCTCTGAAAGCAAAGGAAAATCAGTTTAGGTAGTTTTTTTCTTGAACCCACTAGCTACTTTTGAAACCTCTGCCCATATGGATATAAGGCAGGGTAGTTAAAGATGTTTGCCTGGTGATACATGGTCAAGAGGTTTTGAGTTTAGCTTTAAAACACTCAGTTTCCTGGCCTCCTGCTAAAGCACTTCTTGTCTGTCCTAGCCTGTTCTGGTGTCTTTCAAAGCATGAACTCTTCTTCCTAAATTTCACTATCTTTCTCATTAACTTTACCCCACTGAAGCTTATGGCAGCTTTTTTTTTTTATTAAAAAGACTGCAAGGGTGGATGATGGGTGTGTGTGTGGGTGTGTGTGTGTGTGGGTGTGGGTGGGTGTGTGTGTGTGCAAGACATACCAGCTCCTCCAGTTCCTCTCTGCAGGCAGTGCTGAGTTTGCTCTAGACAAGTACAATGGGATCTGAGACCTCTCTACGCCACCAGCTATAAGAATTGCCTCTCCTTTTCCCCTCCATATGTACAGATGATAACAATATTCCTGTTAAAGTTCCAGTTTCAGGAACATTATTTATCTAAAGATAAGATTAGCTGTCTTCAGTGGTTATTCCTAATAGGTATAAGAAATCCTATATGGAAAGACTGACTGCCACATCCCTTTGAGTGTCACAAGGCCTCTGCTTTGTCCTTGTTCCATGCTACAATAGTCACTAACAAGCAAATTTAGATGCTTCCAGAAGTTGGGGTTTTTAAAATTAGTCTTAGGTTAACCAGAACTCCATCTAGGAATCCTGTTTGCCATATGTGCATCATGCTCTGCTCCTGATTAGGATACAATTGGAAAGAGATGTTCAGTGAGAAAAGGAAACTCAGCAGTGGAAACAGTCTCCAGAGCTTCCTTTCTCTAAAGCAGCATCTCTGTAATCCTTCCTTATATACGTATTTTCTTATTACTTACATTCTCAATGCTAGCCTTGCAGCATATTGGACTACCAGGATAGAATATACTTAACATTTTTCAGAATAATTTTTGGACAAAGATGGCACCTCAGTGCTGCCTAATTCTAAATGTTTGGCTTTCAAACAGAATGTAGCAGGCAGAAGGAAGAGGGTGTGTACTCTGAAAGTAGGAGTAAACTAAGATAAAAAATTATATTCATGATTTTTTTGTCCTTATCATTCCTATTTTAGGACATAACACATCAAACACAACAAAATTAAACAACAACAAATCAAAAAAAATTCCAAAACAACAAATAATACAGGTGGGTTTTTTACAATTTTGCAAGTGCCAAAGACCTGTGATTTGTTACTATCAACCAACCCTCAAGCCATATTTTATTCAGTGTATTATGTATTTTGATACACTGATTATCGTTTCCTGCAAAATATTCCATAGCCAGCCATGTCAAAAACTTTGTGATCCAAAGATCACGAAGGTGAGAGACCTTAGAATATTGATAAATTTAAAATACTCAGGTTGCCCTGAGCAACCTGATCAGACTCTGGAGATAGTCCCACTTTGAGGGAGACTGGATGACTTCTGCCAGTTCCTTCACCTCAGTTATGGCTCTGTAAAGAAGTGGCAGCCCTCATGCAGAGGATATGCTACTCTGACCCTGCCTTTTACTATTTGCACTCTGATGCCTTTTGTGCCTCAGATTCCATCCCCTGTCTCGTGCCACTGGAGGCAGCAGTGGTTCCCACAGCCAGCTGCCCCAGAACACCAGGCTGCCCTGGCACTCAGGAGCGCTGCTGCCATGCGTGTCCCTCTGCGCACAGGGACATCTTGTTCTGCGCTATGTTTGACATGCCTGGGGGCATCCAGCATGGCATCATTCCCCTCCTGCTATCTCCTGCCCGGAGTCAAAAACTGGAATGCATAGTTTTCTCTAAAGAATTTTATCAGAGTGAGGAACTGAAATCCTTATCTACTGGAACAAAATGTATGTTTATTTTCATTACAGAACTCCTTGTTGAAAAATAAAAAGGAGAAATAACACACTGTGGAAAAACTACTGTAGTCTTTACCTTAAAAGTTAGATCCAAGAGGCTTTGCAATTACAGAGGGTGAGTGAGACCTTCGGGATACATATGAATGACAGACACGGGAATTGAATAACTTCAGCATGAGAAATATATGGTTAAATAAATTTCAGTCCACCCAACACTTAACCAGTCATCACTAACCACATGTTCTTTCTCACCCTTTTGTTTATGTCCTTGCTTATGGCATTTAAAGGGTTATTTTTTGAACAATCTGGATTATGTATTTTAAAAGTAAGAATGTTCTTTGAGACGCATAACTAGATAGTGTGACACTTTATGAATACCCTTTCTACTATGTTAACCAAATTGAACTTGAGGATAAATTGTGTATGTTTTTTTCAGTGTATATTTGTTGTCACAGTAACTGCAGCTTTCCCAATAAATGGAAATTGCATCGTTTCCTTAGCATTCAGGTTGTTGCACTGAAATAGCACCATGAACTCACCATTACTTCTCCCTTCCTGTTGTCTAGTTAGATCTCATTTAGTTACAGCAGCAGGCACTAAAACAGGTTAGTTTAGATTTGTGTGCATTAGAAAGCTGAAGCAAGTCTGCTTAGCTGCATTACATCCTATGACTCATGCCTGTGTGGGAAAGACCTTATTTTCACAGAGATCTCTCAGATAAACAAGGCAAGCTGGCAGCAATTCGATTACACTGATGCAAGCAGTCTCTGCTTTCTGTTGTACTCATTTGCTTTATATTTTCTGAAAAACGCAAGCAGGCTGATAAACTCTAGTGAGGATTCTTCTACCAAGGACACATGAGTTTTCATTTTTAATTACTTATTTTTTTTATAATAGGAGCAGCTTTAAAGGTCAGTTACTAAAAAAAAAAAAACAAAACAAAAACCCTATTATGTTACTGCAATGAAATCCATTTTTTATCAGTTGGGTTTTTTTGAAGATTGTTAGTGAAGCTGTAGCCCTTGCTGTCAACAACCATAACACACTAGTCAGTTAGATACCTCCCTCCTGCAAACATACAAGCCTCTAAATACTGTGGACTTCAGATAGAAAATGGATTTAGATTCCAAAATATCGCTTTTACCTATGTGCTGGAACAGACTTTTGAACAACATAAATCACGAAACATTACACTATTTGTCACCATTTCCTCAAAAAGGAAAAGTGAAGAAAGTAACCATTATTGTATTACAGAGCTCTAAAAGTGTGTAAATCAAACTGGACAAGTTTATTGCAAATTCATCAAAGTTTCTGCTCTTGTTTTGAAACCCCATCAGTCTGAATGACTTTGGCCACATCTTAGGTGGTTGAGATTTTAATTGTCATTTTATCAGCTTTGAAACGAAACTCACTTGGACAAAGTGCAGCAGTCTTTCGGATTCACACTCCCCTTTGCCTCCCAGCACACAGCAACCAGACGGGTTGTCCATTTAAGGGAAAAAGTACAAGCTCCAGCCCATTTCCCTGTGCTTTGGATGTGTTTGTCCCACTCCCTCAGCAAAGCATTCTGTTGTGCCAAAAAGCATTTCCTTCCTTGCAAAAGTCATCCTCACATGTACACATATGCTCCCATTTCTGATGAAGGTTTAATTAAGCTTTTCATTGTGTTTTCTCTGTATTTCTGAGTGTGTAAAACATTGTGAAGGATGCCACAATCTATATAATCCTACGGATCACCTTTAGAGCTACAATTCGCATGCTTTACTTGTGGAAAAGATTCAGAGGGATGGCCCAGACAAAGCAGAATGAGAATCACAGGGCAAAGACATCTTGAATTAAACAAACAAACAAACAAACAAACAAAGAAAATAAAACCAAATCACAGCTGTCCCAACATAGGAAGTCTTTCTATTTAACACTTATATTAATATTTATTTTTACTATGATGTTGAGAATAAAAAGTGCAAAGACTCAAAATAAAAGAGAAAATCTAATCAAGTGTCCTGAAATGTAGGATTTTCACAAATACATGAGGCATCACATATCTCACTGTCTCTCCTGAACAGGACACAGTCACAATTGTTTCTGCCCTTCACCTCAAAGCATAACTATAGGACCGTACTACAACTTCTTGTATCACTAGCTTGCTACAAATACTGGCTACTGAGTAGAAGAAGAGAGGCTAAAAGAAATCTTACTATTTCATGAATTGATTGTTTTCTCAGTTATCCTATATGCTCCAAAATTAAGAAAAGCCTGTTGTCCCCAAATAATTACAGACATTCTGTATAAAATTAGGAAACAAATTTCAGTAGAAAACAATGAGAAAAAGGAAAACAGAAAAGGCTAAAAATGAAAACCACTACAATAAGATGATGAAGCTGAAAAGTTTAGACATTTGGGCTTCTTGTAAAGAAGTATTTAAACATTTGTATACAATAGAATATCCTTTTTTTATCTTTCTGTCTTTCAGTCCTTATCCTAAGTTTTATATACTTAACATTTTTGGTGAAATAGGAAGTAGATGGGGTTCCTTCTCATTTGTAATGTTGTTTCATCTGGTTTCTTCACAAATATTCACTTTATTTCTCCAATTGTCATTTTAGATATGTAGAAGGATAAAACCTATGCCCCAAATTCAGTTTATACATTTAAATAACATGGAAACCTGCAATGACAGACCTTGAGAAATGAAGGGAAGAAACAGGAAATTGGAGGAAAAGTAAAACGTCTCTTAGAAAAAAAAAAATTTGGACAGGAATAGAGATGATCGGTTTTGTAAATGCTCTTGAGGGACTGGAAACTTATCTGCTAATTCCTGAATACCAAAACCTGATCTTATTAAATTCAAGGAAAATCTTACTCTGAATTTAGTGTCATAAACCTGACCTTTGACTGGCACAGCTCTGAGGTACATTCTTAATTTCTGCCAGGGAGTACCTGAACTGAGTTAGATAAGATTACCAAAAGCCTTAAATGAAGCACGTGTGGAATCTCTGCCAACAGAAAGATCCTGCATCAGGAGGAGTTTCACTGATACACCTCTATCAATAAGAAGCTTTTATTAAGGAAATGGCTATAGTGGTTAAATTGTAACCCAGAGGAGCAGAACAGGGCATATCAGCAAAACAGAAAATTCCTAATATACTACTGCCTAGTCCACTGGCTGCTTCCAGGAAGCACATTCGTGTTCTTCAGGAATCCTTTGCTGGCTGACATAGTTCTATTAATATTAATGTTTAGTCTTTCCATTTCTGTCAGGTATGACAGTGAGAGGCACTACAGAAAACTCAGATGTCATGAGGTCAACATCAAGCTCACTAAAACCAGTAGCATAAAGGATGTACCAGTAAACACCAGAGCCAAATGTCAACAGTCTACCAGACATGAGAGGGAGGAGTTCAGGAAAACCAAGGCATATGTAAGCAGGGACAGAATAGTGCTGAGCTTTGAAGACGGATTTCAAGTCTTTGAATTTGGTGTTAAAAACAATCAGATCCTCTATAAAGAGACTGAAAGACTGAGGTGATGAAAACACTCAAAGTGGTGACTTTAGCTGGGGCTAGATCAGCTAAAATGATAACAAAATTAATATAATAATTAAATAATAATTCATAATAACCACAACTATGAAAATATTATAATAAAATCAAAAAAGCCACCAACAGAGTCTGGAAGTGGATTCAGATTGGAAGGAGTCTTTAGCACCATGAAAGGTACCATTCATTCCACAATTATGTAAATATAAACAAAATCAAAATTATGCATAAGGGGGAAAATGAATGGATATGCTACGTCTACTTGTCTTCCATAAAAATCACTACAATGGAGTGTATCACCAAAACATAAATTACTTTTTGATTTGATATAAAATTGACCTTGGTTTCACTTTCATTAGAAGGATTGGCTGCCTTTCAAATATGAAACCATCTTTTGAATAGCCACATTATATATTCCACAGATTTGATTGGAAAATCCCAGAGCCTCTTTGTGGGCACCTGTTGAAAAGAGTAATTTCAGCCTCCTCCTCCATATTGATGTGGAAAGGAATACGGATGTATGTAAAACCACAATTCCATGTGTTAGAGTTTGAAGTTACTATTAGACTGTTCAAATGTCACTTCATTTGACAGTTATCAGGCTGATAACTTGCCTTCTGATTTTAAAAACTTTGCTAA
This sequence comes from Cettia cetti, assembly GCA_013401135.1. NCBI lineage: Eukaryota > Metazoa > Chordata > Aves > Passeriformes > Sylviidae > Cettia > Cettia cetti. Next base: position 14,593 of record VZUI01029649.1, on the reverse strand, counting down.
AAGTTTTATTGTGCAAAAAATGGAAGTTGTATAACGACACATTACACTGAGCAACAACTAAACCAAAAAGGGAGTCAATAATACCATCACATTTCCTCAGATTTTGCCATCTATTTTCAGAAGGTCAAATTTGTCATTTCTCCACAGTTTAATTTGCCAGATATTTAATTAAAGAGAAGAAACACTAATTTTCACTCTAATGTCAAGATGACTAAGACTGTACAAATCATATTGTCTCAGATTTATTTCTCACTGTGTAGCCTTCTTACGAAAAAATAACTTTCTCAGGATATGTCCTTATTAAAAAGTAATTCCAAAGTTTTCTTTTGAGACTTAGATTTGGGATACCATAGTAATTCCACAATAATGATTATCACATTAAATAATAGTTGCCAAAAAGTGTTTCTGTTTAGTGCTTTAGTGTGCCCCTTGCTATGAAATAAAATGTACACTTTGTTACTCTATGCTTTTAAGAATTTTCTTCCATCCTAATACTTAACTTATTTTATCATTTCACAGGCAGTTACATTCTCAGTGACCAAGCACAAGTTGCTTCAGAGTATTTTAATTCCATCCAATCCATGCACTGTTAAGATGTGGTATTGATGTCATTTATGTAGCATGCAGGGATGCAACTAGAATTATTCAGCTAAAGCAAGACATTCTCATATCCCTGAGGCACTCCCAAAGTCCACAGCCTAAGTGTCACACACCACAGACAGTCAGCACAGACTCAGTTCATTCCTGCTTTAGGACAAATATTTTTTGTCTGAGACAATTCTACATAAATCTGTGAACGGGGTTTTAGCACAGGGTAAGTGCATTCTTTAAATCTCTGCCTTCATAACTGAATTCATATTGCATATGAACTTATAATCAGTATACCTCATAAAAAGTCATGCTTACTAGATTTCTTTAGTTTGCAGAAAACAGCTTTAAAAGAGGTGCCAGGGAGGACTGGAATCATTCTGCAATTGATCAAACAGCTTTTGTCAGTTAAGGCAAAGTAAATCACACTAAGCAATGCCTCCCCTAAATTATAGGACCACTATGGGGCCATAGGATGTGCATTTCCAACAACAAGCAAGCTTCCATCCTGCTGTCAGGGTAAAACATCTGAGAACTGGTTTTTCATTTATTTTGCTGAAAGAAACATACACTTTAACAACAACGACCCAGCTCAAGCACACTTAGGTACAATGAACACACTTAGGTACAAGGTCAGTCCTTAGGATGTTTGCATTTTGCTGCTAATCAAAGCAGCAGAGATTAATATTCATCCTATGTAAATAAGTACAAGAGAAAGAATCAAAAGCAGTTGCCACAAAGGTAGTGTGAAAGGCACCAGGTGAGTCCTAAAAGTTAGCAAGGAAACAAAAAGTACAAATGTGCTGGGCCACGAATTATTTGCTTACTTCTGTTACTGAATGGCTGTTTCCTTTTATTTATCACATAGGTTGTCACTGTTTTTAATAGCTGCTGAACTATCACTGGTCAGAGATGATACATATTCTATTATTAAATGTTGGCTTGTCTTCTGTCTGCAGAAGCAGATATAAACAAGATACATGTCAAAATCTATACACTTTTTTCATATTACTACTAGGTATTTTATTGTCCTTCTTTTCAGAACTGCAAAAGTTATTTAAGCAACGCTTTTCTATCATGAAAACATAAAAAAAACCCTCTAAAACTTTTATACAGCTTTCATCTATTGACGTTTCCAAATCATTCAGAAGAATCTTCAAAGAAGGAAAGAGACAATAGACATTAGAAAAGAAATTTTTTTGTTAAAAAGACACTAGAAAATAAAGGTTCTTGTAAAAAAACCAAAAACAGCAGAGTGTTTAAGTCAGTCTTACCTGTTAGCAACACGGACCTAGGATTATATCCTTTACACTGCAAGATTACAGTAGCCCGTCTCACAGCACTATCACAGGAGTAGAATGATCCAGCTCAGGAGAGCACAAAGATAGAAACTTTTCCCACTTTTCTAGGTCCACCAGCAGTTGAAGTAATGAAGGAAACAAGGTAGGGAACAGAAGATCAGAGCTGCTTCTTGCAGAAATCCCAGGCAGGAGAAGCAGGAGGTATACTCTCTCTGTGTCTCACCCAGACTTTTGTTTAAAAGTTTTTTCAACTGTTGCTAGGTGGTGTTAGGCTTTGGCAGTTTAGTTCTCAGATTGTATTTCCCCTCTTCTGGTCTCTTCACACAGTGTTACAGCAATGACTTTGTTGAGCTCAGCTCGCTTGTGCTATATTTAACCAGTGTTCTCAGCAAGTCAAGCCTGTCAACAGCTGAGAAGTTTGGAGCAGGCTTTACTGAGTTCCTCAGCTGCTGAATTATCAGTGGATGTTGCACTGCACAGCCCAGCTACTACATTCACTGAAAGATTGTGGGGAAACTGTCAAACCCTTTTAAGGGCTTCCAGTGACTTCACAGGAGTAATTACTATTTAAAGCACTAAGTACAAGATGTGTATTTAGGCATATATTTTAGACTGCTAGAGAAAGAATACTTGTGTTCACTGCAGATGAGTTCAATTATTTATACAGTGAGAATTTTCCTAGGACAAGTAGGAAGTTTATAATATGAAAGGTATGCACTTCACTTGAGGAAAAATTACACGTGGGAAGAACTTTTTGCAGCATAATTTCTTACAGAGCTTAAACATACTAGGATGACATGGAGAAATTAATGAAAGGCTTAGGGTGGAAAGTTTTCACTGTGATATTTATTCCAAAGACAACCTTTTTCTCCCAGACCAAGATCTTCCTGCAGTTATTGCTACACTGTCTCTCACTGAAGGAAATGAAAGCCACACAAATCACAATTTGTTTGATAGGAGCATTAGGAACACTTTACTCCAGGGCTGTATGCATTCTGATGTATGCACACTCACTTCTGGATCTAATTACTGTTTCTAATTCTAAGCCATAAGTCTCTTAATCAACAGAGCAGCAGTAACATTGGACAGCTTTCAGCCCACAAACTGTCATGATATCAAGACTCAAAGATGCTGCAGATCTCAGACTCAGGAACAAGGTTCTACCATCTCATGGCAGAACAGCCTCTGTAAATGTCTCTGGCAAGGAAAATTCCCTACCCCAACAATTCTGTTCTCATCTGAGCAGTACTTCAGAGTTAAATGCAGAAAGAGCCTCCTTTGGAAAGCTTTTCTCTAGTGATGATTTGGTATTGATCTAGGGTTAGATGAAGAGGCAGGGAAGAAGGAAGACAGGAAAGAAAAAAAGTAAAATTATGCTAAAAATTTTGCTTGTTGTTATTTATACATGAGGACACACCAACCTTGCAGAGAAAAAAAAAAAAAAAAAAAAAAAAAAAAAAAGATTCAAGCAGGTCATAACAGTACCTAGCAGTGATGCTGGGTCTCTGTGCAAGGAGTAGGATGGGGAGTGGAAAAGTATCACACTGTGGCAATTTCAACATGCAGGAACATAACTGGCCACAACAATATGAGACACCAGAGGGTGAGTACAAGCCCTTACGGGAAGCAGCTGTGGGATTAGCTGTAGCCTGGTGCTCTAACACTGTCTCTGGAATGACTTCTGCTTGATCTGTGTCATTATATAAACAAGCAAGGAACAATGAAAAAATACTTTCCTTCCCAAGTTGCTCATAATGAGAAAATTAAGTAAATATTAGGTATTATGTCAAGAAACTGATATTTAGACAGTGATGACACATTTATGAAAGCCCCAAACATGTCAAAAATGTCAAATATATTTTGTTATGGAGACCAAGTAGTAATCACTAATTTCCATTTGCATTTCAATATTTGACTTGGACAGAATAGTTAGAATGTATAAAAATTAGGAAAACTTCTGTTTTTCAGAAACAGTTATTTGGAAAATTATTTTAGAGACACATAATATATTGGCATAAAGTTTGCTGGTATATGCTTCCACTTTGAAGTGAAGTGAGATACATGTATCCACATCCTAAAAAAAATCTCTAACTTAGTTCCCTCATATAAAATTTCGGTGCTCCAACCAGATGAGTAACTTCTTGAGTATTCTGGCTTTAACTTCTTGCTCAAAGTGCAGTATTAACAGTAATTTATTCATTCAAGTATAATAAATCAGGCAAACAAAACAATTAACTTGGCTTATAGATCTCAGAAAGAAACAAATGGTTCTCAACATTTCTCTCCCATTAGTTACTGGCACATCCACTGAGTGGAAAACAATACAACTTCTTAGGAGGAATTCTCTGCTGCCAGCCCCTGTGGGTGGGTTTCAGTAGTGACCTGCTGGTGCGAGTCTGCTTATCCTTGTACACTTGCAAATTCACTCTCCAGCTGTGCACTATAGATATAATCCTCTAACTCCAGGGGAATTTCAGAAAAAAATTCAGGCAAAATAGAATAGATTAGGTTTTGCAAGTGAGTCAGAAAAAATATAAAGACTTCTAGTATGGGAAAGGATGCAATTAATCAGCAATACTGGAAATGTAAAGTTTTTAACTTTGTGCAGTATGAAAATGGTTCTCATCTAAGTTTTTCCCCAACTGAATGATGGAAAAAAAATATAAATAGACAGGTTGTGAAGGGTGGGGAATAAAAGGAAAAACAAAACCATGATAGACACTTCTTAGTTTAGTATCCCACATTAGGTCCTAAAGTCAATAAAGACCATCATCCAAAGTCTTAGTGACATCCTCCGAGTCTAAAAAGCAACTTCCTTATAATTTCTGATAATTATGTTATCTCTTAGACAAGCAACCAGGATAGTGAAGTCCAAAATAAATAATTCTATGAAAAATTGTAATGGAAGCCAAATATCTCAGTATTATTTCAATCAAACCACCAAAGGCCAGAGCAATGTAAACAAAGGGAACAAAATGTGTCACTAGAGAGAGAAGAGCAGGGGTGGGACATGTTGCTGTTTTCAAAGATAATGTTAATCACTAATACAGATGAGGGACCATCACTGCTCACACAATCGTATTTCTTTACATTGCTAGAAAATAATAATAAAAAAATTATGATATGAGCTATTCTAGAGAAATTCCAGGCTTGAGGCAGAAATTACTGGAAGAAAATCTATGGTTTTATAGAGAAGATCAAAACAGATGTCTTCTGACCTCACTGGTTTCTCTTGACCTGAAAATGTATGCCTGTAAATTAGGTTTTTCTGGAACACATTCAATAGTATTACCATGCAATTTTTATCTCAGCCATCCATCACTTTGGTAAAAAAGTATATCTCATTCTCTTAGTCATAGAGGAATTCAGAGATATTGCCTACTACCTTTGTGCTTTTCAAATATTTTACATCAGCCTGAAATAGATCAATATATTGGAAACAAATCTATGTGAACAGACTTAGAATTTCTTTACTGTATGTCCTGAAGAGCTATAGTATATGTATAATTCTGTGTGGGCAACCACTGTGAGTTCTTCATTAAGCTTCTCCTTAAAATACATTGCAGTAAGTAATCAATGTTTTAGTTTCTAACAAATTATTTTTTCATTTGCTTGAAAGGTAATGCACCACAGTTTTGTGATAGCCTGTCTTCACACTTATTGCTCACTTCCATAAATTTATATTATTTTAGACTATGCTACTGCTTTTAGCTTTGTTTTGTCTTTTTAATATGCATGTGCTTCCTTACAGTTTGTTGGAAGGTAGGGTGTTGATTAATAAGATCTTGGCTGCAGCCCCTCAAATCTGTATTTTGGGAGGGAGAGGTATTGATTTTTTTTAATTTTCCAGATATTATTGTGACATTATAAAAGCCAACACTGCCTTTTAGATTTTAGGTCTCCTATGTTTTCATCTCAGCACCTGCTTTTTTATAGCCAAAGAAAGAAACCTATTTCTGCATTCAGTTCATAGATTTAGTTTAGTTGTCTATTTTATAATCCTGCCAAAAAGATCCCCACCACAGTCACAAACCTCCAAGAACACTTGGAACGTTATAGTATTTTCTGTAAGGGTTTTGCATGCTTTATCAGTGAAATAAAACCAGGGTGTCTTTCATTTCAATTCTTCATATGCGGTCTTGATCTATATATTGTCTTCAACAAATATTTTTTGCTTTTTTTAAAGTTGTAATCTTAATGAAAGAAACATATTAAAAGGAATGTCCATTTCAGTTGTTTTATATTTGTTTTTCCATTGTACAAAGAAAAATATTGGCATCCCATAAGGTGTCTTCAAATGAAGTGAGGTGTAGATCAAATATGGGGCAGTTAGATATACAACCACATCAAGAACATCAGATGGCCCATTGGATTTAGGCATAACCCTGTCTACAAAAAATGTCAGAAAAAATAGTAATAACTTTAGAATCACATTTGAACGCTTTGGAATCCAAAGCCCCAGAACCCGGCCCTCACTAAAATAGGGTCAAATGGAGACAGTAGGAAGAACCAGACTGCAGGAAAGTGTCAAATCAGACCTCTGGAAATGGAGTAAATCATCTTATTAGCTTCACTGCCACACCCCAGGAGTGGTATGCAACTTGCTCAAAAACTAAGATAAAAATGAGCTGGAAATGGATTGTTTGCTTTTAAGGCCAGAATAAACTATTTTCACAATCTAATATAACCTCCTACGCAGGAAAGATTGTGGAATTTTCCTCGTGCAAAATAGCAAGTTGCAATTAATTAAAGCACATCTTTGAGAAAGATTACATAAATCCAACATGGATAATTTGCCACAGTGATATAGACTGCAGTCCAAGAGTAAATTACACTTCCTGTTTCAAGCAATCCCAACTATTTTAATCCATTTCCAGTTTGATGTTGGTTGACTCGGGCTCCTAGACCGTGATGGTTAGTCAGTGGCCTTCAACCTCTCTCAATTTGTTCAATTCTAAATAGGTTCCTGTGGTTATTAACAACCCTGAAGACGAAATCTCTTTACCAGGACTGCCCCATACAAATTAATAAATTTCAAGTGAAATGAAACACTCAGGTGAAACACGGCAGTGTTTGTCAAGTAAACAGGTGAAACAGACGCAATGAGTATTTTCTCCAAACAGATCATCCGATTTTATTATCAAACTGTGACACCCAAGGGCTAGCTCCCCAAGAAGGGAAGCGCTGTCCTTGGAAACAGTGTCAAGCACTATCGGATGCGAAGCTCTGGTCTGCCATCCCCAAGAACACAGTGCCACCTATCTCTGCGGCAGGGCTAACTCATCGCGGGCGGTGGGAGAGGACGGCCAGAGGGAATTCTGTCCTTTTCACCCAATTCTGTACAATCCCTTGCTTCCTTGCTTGGTTTTCTGTGGGCTAGGGGGAGGATTGTTCCATTGCACGTTCCCAGATTGCAGCTGTACTTCCTATAAGACACTGGCTTCTGTCATCCACTCGGTGCCATTCACATGGTTCAGTACAAGTTCAGACTGGTTACATCCTACTGCAATTAAGCCATTGTAAACCAACTCTCTTATCATTAGCGCTTCTCTAGATTTTTCTGGCAGGAGCCTAATATTATTACCTTATCTGTGGATCTGTAGAACTTGAACTGCTGTGGAGAAAGAAGTGGCTAAAACATATATAAGCATCCCAGCAGTTTAAAAAGAAGTACCTGCCCAGAGTCCTCTATCTAGGAATGACTAAGCTAGGAAGAAGTGGTCTTTCCCAGTTTTGTCTCCCTGGAAGCCTCAGGACAAGATGCCCCAGAGATAAACCATAGTTGTACTCCAGATGTAAATAACAGTCCAACTAACTGTTTCATGAAGAACTGTTTCCAGTCCCATGACCAAACTATACACAGACACCTCTCAAAGACAGTCACAGCATTGGTATGAATAATTTGTGGGCAGCTAAGCAGGAGAACAAGAGGGAAGGGATTAGGTGTTTAGATTCAGGCACAAATATATAGTTGAGGAATATTTCTGCAAGGGATCAGAGGCAGAGTTTTGAAATTCAAGAATTTATCTCCATTAAGTATAAAACACATGTTATTTTCAATGTAAAGAAAAAGAGGATATATGCAAAACTTATTTGACATAATCTACATTTTCTGGTTTTACTTTCACAGGAGTGAGGAAGAGGAATCTGCTTTCTACTTTCTGCTATTTAAAATGAGTTGATCAATGATGAAGAGGGCTCAGTTAAATTGGTGTTCCAGTAACTTGCATATGAAAAGAGCTTGCTTGCCAGTGATAGACAAAAATACTTTTAAAACCCTTTTTTTTAAAGCAGTGCTGTTTAGAACAGTTCCCTAAACACAGAGTTTACTGGGGAGTGTTAGGAGAGATAATTTTGCTTTTTTATTGACTGTTGAAAGGGCAGGATAATATAGATAATAAAATATTAATAGTAACAAGTGCAGGTGGAAATAGGAAATTTGGAGGGAAAGAAGGTTTTATTGCTTTAGAGTCAGTTTTGCCCATACTAGCATACAAACTTTCTGTATATTTTGGCACTAAAACTATAAAAATACTTCTGTTTTGGTTTGATTTTGCAAACAGCAGAAGGATTACTATTTTTAAATCATATCTGTTGGAAAATATCCTCTGTGAAAAAATCCCCAAATGCTACTCCTGTTATTACCAGTATGTCAGCAGCTGGAATCACAGAAAAAGTTTGAACTATAACATGTTTGGACTGAATATAAGATCTGCCACCTTCATTCTGACTACAAAGCACTATGCACCCATCATATGTGACTTATTTAAACCTCATGTTCATAGTGCCAAAGAGCAAACAAATCTAAGGCCCTTTCTTTCATATGTAGAGCCTATACAGCTGCTTAGGAAATCTATCTGAACCAAAACCTGAAATGAATATCTGATAATCTCAGTACAGACTGGTGTCCAATACCTTCCTACTCACACAAATTACTTAGATAAAACCCCCTCTAAATTAGAAGAAACTACCTGAGACCCCTTAGCCCTTGTAATTAGAATTCAATTTTTCAGAGACACAAAAAGAGTGAAAGGAGATGAGATGGGGAATCCATAGGCAACAGGGAAATGTTTTACTGCACAATGCAGAAATCAAGAGAAGGGATAGAGGCAACTGGACCTACAATAGCAAGAACACTGCAGAAGGCTTCCTCATAAGGCATCTGTTCCTGAAAAAGGGAAACAAAGCAAGTACCTTAAACACTCCTCATCCTCTAAACTACTGCCTTTCAGGGTATGAGAAACCTCAACAGAACAAGGTACATACTCATTCAAAGGTAAGCATCAATCACCACTGATAGCCATGTAAGTCTCCCTCTTTTTGACTAATTTAAGCAGATCTACATTCAGTTAGTTCCTCAGGATCCAATTCTTCTGCTCAAACAAGGTGACCTAAAGCAGGCAGCCTAGGACCATGTCCAGACAGCTTCTGAGTATCTCCAGAGATGGAGTCAGCACAGTAAATGAACAGCTCCTCAGAGCAGATCTGTGTCCCCTAAATCAGCCATGAATTAGATACACAGTCTGAGCTACTTGGTTTTGCCTCCTCTGTAGTAAATCAATGTCAGTCATTGAGAGGAGATGATTGAACACTCTTTTTAGGACAGTAAAAGAAATCTGATAAGATTCTTGTCTGCAGCACAATCCCACATATTGTATTTTTCCCAGAGTAATGGTTTGGGTTTTTTCATTAATGAGTTTAGTACTATTTCTCATGTGTTATTTTATGTAATGCATTTTAAAGAAGTAAATAAAATTTAGGCTTCAAAAGAAAGTGAAATAACCAGATAATTATTTGGGTTTTTTCCCTAGAAATTTCAGAAGTTTAACTTATGAAGCCAGAGTTTAACCACCTAAGAAAAGTCCAAAGAATCTCTTGAACTACACGTTTCAGTGATACTGAGAAAACATACAATTCAATTCATATTCAGAGCTGATGAACTTTTTGCTACTTTTGTTGTATTATCCCTAGAATCCACATTAAGTCTAAGATTTCTTTAACCAAAACCAGATCTCTTTTTGGCAAATATTACCCCCACATTCCTCCTTTACAGAATGTGGGAGGCCAAGATTTTTGAGTATTTTGTGCTTCCCTCCCACATATATACCTCTAAGAATTGAGGCTTACTTGATTTTTTTCACTTTTTTCCCACAACTCTTTCATATTAAGCAGATTTTCTTTCTCCCTGAGGTCTAAGTAAATCTTCCTAGAAACTCAAGAATACACTTAGGCATCTCAAACTATTCTTCTGTATATCTGTCAGAAGGATGACCTCCAGATCATCCACTAAGTGCTTCTGCATTGCTTGCTTTTTATTAGTGCTGCATCTATGATAGGTTGGGGTATAAAAAAAATTGCAGCACATAGCAAATCTCTAATGCGTCATAACCAGACTCTTTTAGGGACAGTTTACCCTTCAGAAAAGAACTAATAGGAAAAAAAAAATCTGTTAGTCTCCAGACCATAATGACATACTTGGGAATTAAACAGAATAGAACAACATGATCATTTTAAGGTAAAACCAAGACAAATCAGTAAGACATTGCAAAACAAGTAAAATAAATCATTCTCAACAAAGGGTAACAAAGTACTGAAGTAAAACCTGAGCACCTGAAGAAAATATTAAGTCTGCTGTAGCTGAAAGATATGGCTGGTTTGTCACATATTGCTGTAGTGTTCTATAAGACAAAAAAACCCCCAAAAACCTCCTAGAATTGCTTACTAGTCAAAGAAGGAGCAAAATTTGATGCAGAAGGGTTCTGTATCCTTCACTGTTAATATTGGTAGGAATTGCAACTTCTCTATTAAGCAATAGGCTGACAAGAGGAAATAAAGCTCTTCAGATACAGATAAATAACCTAATCAGGAGAGGGAAGAAAACAGAAAAATATCCTGATGCAAATAAGAAAATAAAGCAGTGAAAACGTGGGAAGGGCAGTTTAGTGCACCCAATATATCTTAGCAGGAGTGCAGAAGGTTCAGTGATGAGAGCAGTCTAAGAACCTAACTAGACATAAACAACCGTTTTGTGCAGTTTGGCTTACACTGCCAGCTGACACACACCGTGAAATGTCTCTTCAAATTCAAAATTAACACTCTTTTTATAGAAGTGTGAGTTTCAAACCTTTCCCTGCACATAGGTTTATTTCTATCGTTCATAAAAAAATAGGAGGTGTCACATAGAGCAAGAGGTGGCCACCAAGATAGAATTTGAGCTGCAAACAAGGGGATTTGTTATTTTTTTCATACATACAAATAAAGACACATAACAAAGCAAATTGCCTTCAAACATTTAAATCAACTTTAGCAATCATTAAAGCATGGATTATTGTAATAACAGAAGAGAAATAGGATGAGAAATAATAAAGTAAATTAGTAAGGGATTTTAACTAGCTTCCTGTACTGATAATAGAAGCCAGTTAACCATTGCATTTTAGGAAGTAGCTGCCTGTGAATACTGATTACCATAAAGACCTTGGGTTTCCTCAGGCCTGAGGAAGCTGAAAGGCATCTGAAGGCACCATTCATATTTAACAGGACAAAATATTGTACAAATATTTTGTCTTCAAAACATTTCCTTTTAGAAGCAAGTAACAAAAAGGAATGGGCAGCCCATCTCCATGTACAGTAAAGGTGAAGGGCAGCCAGAGTTCTTGCTTTCCATCTGATTTCACACATATAACCATTATATATCTTGCCACTAACAGGATCAGCCTAATCACTGTGCTCAAACCACAAAGGAAATATTCTCTAAATTCCTTCAGGAAGCACATAAAAAATAGAGAAAAAATACAGATAATAACCATTTTGCATTTGCTCATCAGCATTTTTGGGGTAGCTCTTAGGGATAATGAAGTGCATGAGGCAGCAACACTGAGAAGTGGCAAGTGGGTACAGCAGCACATCACATGCCCTTCTTCCCTAGGAAGACCTAAAAGTGATGAAACAAAGCAAACCTAGACAAACACTGCACTTGAATGTAGTTGATAATCTATGCAGCACTTCTGGGCAATCAGATTACTGATCAAATCATCAGGATGCCACAGGTGGAACTGAGACAGATACAGAATGAGATTTACATATAAGAAGTTTTATCAGGATAGTAGGAAAGGCTGCAGCTCCTCACCAGCTCCTCATTACACATTTTTCCTCCTTAATATAAGAAAGTTACCAGTAGTTGATTGTAGTAAACTAGAAAGGCAAGTCAAAGGATGACTAGAATTTGAAATTACACAGAGACAGCCTCCACTGTCTTGGCAAGGACATAGGCAAGACTAGGCAAGCCTAGGAAAATGGATTCACTTCCCAGCGAAGAGCAGTATCCCCTCACTTTAAGATCTCTCTCTTAATCAAAACCAGTAAAACATTTATTTACAGAGGCACTGTGGGAAGAAGATCTTCCACTACTGTCTTCAGGTCATAGACAGAAGCTGGAGGGACTATAAAGAACACTGACTGTTTAGTCACTCTTTTTTTATTATCACTGATTACCTGCTTTTTATTTAATTCCAGCTAGTGCATGTCCTTTTATTTTATCCTGGATTTTTTTTTCCTGGATACATGACAAGAATGTATGGAAAAATAGGTTAGTCCACAAATACTATGATCTGTACTTTTGAGCTATTCCACAAATGACAAAATCTAGTAAAAAAAAATGTTGTTCATATAAACTCCAAACCCATTTATAGAACTGAATATCAATATCTCTCTATTCTCTTATGTAAATTTTCTGAGATCTCACCTCAGGTTTATTCAATGAATAAATAAGTTCAAGAGAAGGCAGCAGAGTAAGTTTGACATATTTTTAATAATTCTTCAACATCTTTGTCTTCACAAATTAGAACTTTATAAATATTTCAAAATTTCCTTGAAACAACAACATAAGCACAAGTATAGCAAGCTATATTTATGACAAACAACTTCAGAAACAAATTTTTGTCTTTTATATTGTTTGAATAAAATAAAAATAGATGAGATTAAGCATATAGAAGGAAAAGAAGGAGCACTGAAATGTTACACTGAAAGATCACTAATGAACAAACCCTCCCAAATTCCTCTTCTTTGACTTAACCACAATCATGACATTAATTCCAGTGGAACATAAACAGGTTTGTCTCCTGTTACCAGCTACCAACAAAATGAGGTCATCCTTTGCCTGACCTTTGCAAAAAATGGAATCACAAAGATACACATTCCCCTGGACTGTCCACAGCTTCTAAAGCTTCTGATCCTTTCCGTAGTACACCTCATATTAAAGCAACAATGCACTATTTGTTAAAAAAACAGCATGACACTTCCTTAGTTAACTTTTGTTGCTTGTCTAGTTCCATCATTTTAACAAAATTCATATTGCAACTTTTCAGTGTATTTTAATTTGAAAATGTTGCTTAAACTTTATCCCAGAGCTCTGAGACTATGTCATGAGGTTCATAGTGGTTACATAGAAATACCTAATTTTAATACTGTTCAGAAAAAGAAACTCCACAATTATTCTTCATACAAGGAGGGAATCTGTGAGAAATCTGATCAGATACTCTCGTCCAACCAAACTTCATGGGACTGTTTGTGACTTTGGGCTTCAGACAATGAACTTTACATTAAATGGAAGAAAAACACAACCATAATGAGCTGAAGATAACTATATATTATATACTACCTAAAGAGATGTCAATAAAGCAGCTAAAACCTCCCTGACTGATTTATTTATTTGGTAGAAAACACCTATCAGTTCTAAAAAGTTTTGCAAGCAAAGCTTGAAGAATTTCTACAGAAAGGAGGGTTAAGGAGGCTCTTTCCCCCACACTTCGATTTGAGCTGCAAGTGGTAGCCCCCATCATTACATCATGATACCCATAACACAGGCCATGTACGTTACGGTCTCCTTAGGATTAGTTGTACTAATATGCTTGAGTTATTTACCCAGTCTCTCTGTACTATTGAGAGAAACAAACACTTCTAAAGCAGAGCTCCTCTCCTGCTAATACAGTTGCTGAAATCACTCCCTAGTTTCGTTCTCTCCACTGATCCTAAGATGCTGTGTTTAAATCAGGTGCCCATGACATCTGAAAATAGGTTACATGACTCTCACCCTTCCCATCTTAACTCATTGCTCTGGGATCCCAGGTATCTGCCTCCTCTCTCCAGGTATCTGCAACTCCTTCACAGATACAACCTTTCATTCAAACAGCTATTTTAGACAGCTAATTTTCTGGTCTTCATTTTTATTACATTAGGCATCCTTATGTTTTCCATTTTTTCTTCAGCTTTTCTGTCTAGCCAGAAAATCATGCCACAGATGATGAAAATTACTGAGACCTACTGACAAGATCAACAGAGATATGTACTTAGCTAAGCTGATAAATGTTTTTCTCCAAGTTTCTACCCATCTTTTCTATTTGAACTTGAGCCTGATATAAACTATCTATCTCTGTGGTCATGCTTATATTAGCTGGAGCCAGTATAAACAAGAAAGGGCATAGCATAAAATACCAAAACCTCTTGGAAGCATCTTCATTATCTCAGGAAATTTTAATTACTCTGATTCAAGCCTTATTTATATCAGATCTTTATAAAGAATGCTACATCATACTCAGTGTAAGCAAAAAGCCCAACCCAATCAACCCACAAACAGAAAGAAAGAAAGAAAGAAAGAAAGAAAGAAAGAAAGAAAGAAAGAAAGAAAGAAAGAAAGAAAGAAAGAAAGA